>JAXGGA010013611.1:0-10000 GCA_038373865.1 Uloborus plumipes
ACACCCCCCCCCCCCCCCCCCACACCCCCACCCACCCCACCACCCCCACCCACCCCCCCCCACACACCCCACCCCACCCCCCCCCCACAACCCCCACCCACCCCCCCCCACACACCCCCCACCACCAACCCACCCCCCCCCCCCACCCCCCACCCCCCACACCACCCCCCCCACACCCACACCCCACACCCACCCAACCCCCACCCCCACCCCACCCACCCCCAAACCCACCCCCCACACCCCCCAACCCCCAACCACCCACCACCCCCCACCCCCCCCACCCCCACCACCCCCCACCAACCCCACACCACCCACCACACCCCCCCCCCAACACCCCCCCACCCCCCCCACCACCACCACCCCACACCCCCCCCCCCCCCCCCACCCACCCCCCCACCCCACCAACCCCCACCCCCCAAACACCCACCACCCCCCCCCCACACACCCACACCACCACCCCACACCCCCCCACACCCACACACCCCCCCACCCCACCCCAACCCCCCACCCACCCACCCCCCCCCAACCCCCACCCCCCCCCCACCCACCCCACCCCACACCCCCCACCCCCCCACCCCCACCACCCCCACCCCACACCCCACCCCCCACCCCACCCCCCCCCCACCCAACCACCCCACCCCCACACCCACCCCCCCACCCCCACCCCCCACCCCCCCACCCCCACCCCCCCACCCCACCCCACCCCCACCCCCCCCACCACACCCCCCCACCCCCCACACAACCCCCCCCCCCCCACCCACCACCCACCCCCCCAACACCACCCCACCAACCCCACCACCCACCCCCACCACCCCACCACACCCACCCCCACACCCACCCCACCCCCCACCACCCCACCACCACACCCCCCCACCACCCCACCCCACCCCCCCCCCCACCCCCCACCACACCACCCCACCCCCACCCCCACCCCCCCCCCCACACCCCCCACCACCCACCCACCCCCACCACCCCCCCACACCACCCCACACCCCCCCACCCCCACCCCACCCACCCCACCCCCACACCCCCCACCCCCAACCACCCACCCCCCCACCCACCCCCCCACCCCCCCCCCCCAACCCCACCAACACCCCCCAACCCCACCCACCACCCCACCCCCACCCCACACCACCACCCACCCCACCCCCCCCACCAACCCCCCCACCCAACCCCCCACCCCCCCACCCACCACCCCCCCCCCACCCCACCACCCCCCACCCACCCCACCCCCCACACCCCCACCCCCCCCCCACCCCCCACCCACCCCCACCAACCCCACACCCACCACCCCCCCCCCCACCACCCACCCCCACCCCCAACCCCCCCACACCCCCCACCCCACCCACCCCACCCCCACCCCCACCCCCCCCACCCCACCCCCCCCAACCCACCCCACACCACCCCCCCACCCACCACACCCCCCCACCCACCCCCCCCCCAACCCCCACCCAACCACCCCCACCCACCCCAACCACCCCCACCCACCACACACCACCACCCCACCCACCCCCCACCACCCCACCCCCCCCACCACCACACACCCCCCCCACCAACCCACCCCCCCACACCCCCCCACACAACCCCCCCACCCCCCCCCCCACCCACCCCCCCCCCCCCACCCCCACAACCCACCCCCCACCCCCCCCCCCCACCCCCCCACCCACCCCCCCACCACACAACCCACCACCCCACCCACCCCCCCCACACCACCCCCCACCCACACCCCACACCCACCCCACCACACCACCACCCCACACCCCCCCACACCCACCCCCACCACCCCACACCCACCCACCCCACCACCCCCACAACCCCCCCCCCACACCACCCCACCACACCCCCACCCCCCACACCCCACCCCACCAACCCCCCAACCCACCCCCCCCCCACCCCACCACCCCCACCCACACCACCCCACCCCCACCACACCACCACCCACACCCCCACCCCCACCCCCCCCCACACCCCCACACCCCCCACCCCCACCCCCCAACACACCCACCAACCACCCCACCACCCCCACCCACCCACACACCCACCCCCCCACCCCCCACACCCCCACCCCCCACAACCCCCCACCCACCCCCAAACCACCACCCCACCACCCCCACACCCCCACCCCCCACCCCCACCCCCCACACCACCCCCCCCCCAACCACCCACCCCACCCCCAACCACCCCAACCCCCCCCACCACCCCACCCCCCACCCCCCCCACCACCACCCCCACCCCACCCCCCCCCCCCACCCCAACCAACCCCCACCCACACCCCCACCCACCACCCCCACCACCCCACCCCACAACCCCACCCCCCCCCCACACCCCACCCACCCCCCACCCCCCCACCCCCCCACACACCCACCCCCACCCCCACCCCCACCCCCCCCCCCCCCCCCCACCCCCCCCCCACCACCCCCCACCCCACACCCCCCCCCACCCCCCCCACCCCCCCCCCCACCCCCACCACCCCCCCACCCCCACCCCCCCCACCCCACACCCCCACCCCCCCCACCCCCCCACCCCCCACCCCCCACCCCCCCCCCCCCCACCACCCCCACCACCCACCACCACCCACCACCCCCCCACCCCCACCCCCACCCACCCCACCCCCCCACCCCACCACCCCCCCACCCCCACCCCCACACCCCCCACACCCACCCCCCCCCCCCAACCCCCACCACACCCACACCCCCCCCCACCCACACACCCCCCCCCACCCCCCCCCCAACCCCCCCACACCCCCCCCACCACACCCCACCACCCCCCACCCCCCACCACCCCCACCCCCCACCACCCACCACCCCCACCAACCCACCCCACACACCCCCCCCCCCCCACCCACCACCCCACCCACCACCCACCCCACACCCACCAACCCCCCCCCCACCCCACACCCACCCACCCCACCCCCCACCCCCCCCCCCCACACCACCCCCCCCACCCACCCCCCCCAACCCACCCACAACCCCCCACCCCCACACCCACCACCCACCCCACCCCCCCCCCCACCACCCCCCACCCACCCCCAACCCCCACCCCACACCACACACCCACCCCCACCCCACCCCACCCCCCCCCACACCCCCCCCCCAACCCCCACCCCCCACCCCCACCCACAACACCCCCCCCCCACCCCCCCACCCCCCACACCCCACCCACCCACCCCCACCCCCCACCACAACCCCCCACACCCACCCACCCCCCACACCCCCCCCCCCCACCCCCAACCCCCACACCCCCCACACCCCACCCCCACCCCACCCCCCCACCACCCCCCCACCCAAACCCCCCACCCCACACCCCCCCACAACCCACCACCCCCCCAACCACCACCCCCCCACCCCCCCCCACCCACCCCACCAACCCCCCCACCACCCCCACCCCACCCCCCCACCCACCCAACCCCCCCCACCCACCCACCCCACCCACCCCAACCCCCCACCACCCCCCCCACCCCCCACCCACCACCCCACCCCCCACCCCCCACCACCCACACCCACCAACACCCACCCCCCCCCCCCCACACCCCACCCACACAACCCCACCCCCCACCCCACCCCCACCCACCCACCCCCACACCACCCCACCACCACCACCCCCCACCCCCCACCCCAACCCACACCCACCACCCACCCCCCACCCCACCCCCCCCACACCCCCCACCACCACACCCCCCACCACCCCCACACCACACCCCCCCCCAACCCACACACCCCCCCACCACCCACACCCACAACCCACACCCCCCCCCACCAACCCCCCCCACCACACCCACACCCCCACCACACCCCCCCAACCAACCACAACCCCCACCCCACCCCACCACCCCCCCCCCACCCCCCACCCCCACCAACACCCCCCCACCACCCACCACCCACCCCCCCCCACCCCCCCACCCCCCCCAACCACCCACCCCACCCCCCACCCACAACCCCCACCCACCCCACCACCAACCCCCCCCCCACCCCACCACCCCCCCCACCAACCCACCCCCCCCACCCCCACCACCACACCCCACACCCCCCCCCCCCCACCCAACCCCCCACCCCCCCCACACACCCCCACCACCCCCACCCCACCCAACACCCCACCCCACACACCCACCCCCCCCACACCCCCACCCCCCCACCCCCCACACCCCCCACCCCCCCCCACCCACCCACAACCACCCACAACCCCCCCACCAACAACCCCCCACCCCCCCCACCCCCACCCCCACACCCCACCCCCCCACCCCACCCACACCCCACCCAACCCCCCACAACCCACCCACCCACCCACCACCCCACCACACCCCACCACCCCCAAACCACCCCCCCACACCACCCAACCCCCACACACCACAACACACCCCCACACCCACCCCCCAACCACCCCCCCCCACCCCACAAACACAACCCCCACACCCAACAACACCCCAACCCACAAAACCCCCCCCACCACACCACCACAAACAACCCACACCCCAAACCCACCCCCCACCCCACCACCAACCCACCCACACCCCAACCCACAACAAATCCACAACCCCAACATCCCAAACACAACAACACCCCACACCTACCCCTCAAACCCAACCACCACCACCCAACACACCCATAAACCCCCCCACAACCACCCCAAACCCACACCACTAAAACCACCCCCCCACCCCAACACCCCAAAATCAAATCACCAAACCACCAACCCCAATCACACACCTACACAACCCACACACACCCAACAACACCCCCCAACCCACCCTACCAAACACACCACACTCCACCCACAACACCCACCACATATTTAAAGTTTTTAAGTTAAATTATATAAGTATGATACGCAAAAGGATATAATAAAAAAAAGGATATCATAAAAATTATCCGTTTAGAATCTGTAACTTAAAGGAGAAAAGGATACCTAAGTTATTTAAACATTTAAAGAAAAAAAAGAAGTGTCCAATAAAATCTAATAAAGCTCAATCATGTTTTTTTTTTTTTTTTTTTTTTTTTTTTTTTTTTTTTTTTTTAACTTTATCTTTTATATTTCTTTATTTTATATCCGCAGTATTTTATGCTGAATCAATAAGAGATCAAAGGTGTAAATTTCAAGCTATTTAGAAGAAATTGCCAGAAAATTGAAACGAAACGTTTTCAATTTATTCAAAATAATTATTGCTGACTGTTGGGCTAGATTTCATTAGCTTAAACTATTGCGAAACTAAGAACTGTATAATGAATAAAAATTGTAAGAGACGTTATACATTTATTTAGTTTTAGTTACGAAAAAAAATGTCACAGAAAGAACACATCAAAAGTAATGAAGAAATAAAAGATAAGTAGTTGTACGAAGTAAAACCAGACATGTTTTTTTTTCTTGAAACAGTGCTTGTAAAAAATGTTAAGAACTGTTAAAAATCTATCATTTAAGCTTATTCCCATAAAAATACAGTACGTAATTAATTTCGAATTTACTAAAAAATATACTACATGTGAAACAAATGAAGTGGGAAGGCTCTAAAATCCAATTCCAAACGCATGAACAGTAATTAAATTAATGTTTCTAAGAAAAAATAAATAGATTGAATTAGTAAAATTTAAATGTCAGCATTTTATACATTGAAATCAGATAGACATTAATCTACAAATTACTACCACAATTCTTCGGCATCATTTTCAATTGTAGCTGTATGCCGTTTTTCTTTCTTTTTTCAGCTTTTTAAGTCGAGCCGTACTAAGTGCATTGAAGATACACAATGTTCAGTACTTTCAGCAGTATCATTTGTGATTATCACACACAATGTTTTCTTCTTAACTATACTTTTCGTATTATTTTTAAAATTATTAGCGAATATACATCATATTTAGCTTATACATCATCAACGTAATTATTTTTACCCTTTTTGTAATAAATATAGTAATTATGTTTTTATCACTTCATTGTTTTTCTAAACATAATATCTTTCCCTCTATTTAAGAACCACATTCGTGTTTTTTACTGTCTGAAGTCGTTAAACGGAGTTCTTTGCAAACAAGTTCTGAAAGAAAAGCTCACTTTAGATTTAATAGGAAAAAATATTTAAAAGAATACGTTGGAAAGAAAAAAGATGCACTATTAAAACTTTTATCGCTCTTTTGGTAAATGAATCGTAGCGACTGAGAGAAGAGCAGTTAAACTATGTGCGATTAGTAAACCTCTTGCAAGTCTCTTTTTTTGCAGTATGTTATCTGAGATTAAATTTCTTATTTTTGTAATTATTTGTTAAGATCTTCTGTTATCTCAAATATCAGGCTTCTTCCTAACTCAGTGTTACCAGACGAGGTACCCATAACACGAGTAAGTCTATGATTTTGTGGGAAAACTATAATGAATTAAAAAGTAATCAGAGCTTGCGTTAGCTACTTTCAAACTGGAATTATACTTCATCAAAGATGCGTTATTATTCAAGCACTAGAACATAATTTTCTAATCCTACAAATCCAATATTTTTAGAGGTTTAACTCAGTAAACAATGCATACCAAAAGAAATTAAAATAATGAATGTTTTATTTATTTATGTAAAGAACATAGTGGATATTTTGAGACTCAAATTACAGCTGCACCTATTTAAAAATTACTTGAAACACGAGTAAAATGAAACTAATATTGAAAAAGTTGCTTTGGATACCAGCCCACATTTAGGGCAGCTTTTGTGCGTAGTATATGCATTCAAAATTACATCTTCTGTGATGCAATAATGTTCCGTAAAATAATAATTAACAAATAGTAAGTAAATCATATTAAGACTGCTGTCGATATTCTGTTTCCTCCTCCCTTATGACTTCACTTTACTGTATAGTAGGACACAGTTTCCAGTATTTAAGAAAAGTTTCCGCTTGAGTATATAGTAAAAACACTGTACGCGTAAGACTCAATTACTGAACTTCAATATTGAAATCACAGAATGAATTCTGACACCTTCATTTTCCGTTAAAATTTCTGAAAATTAAGATGTAGCTAAATATTTTAAAATTATGCGTTATTGATTGAGATGGCTAAGCATATAAACAGTTAGAAATCATATAGTGATATTTTAAATAAAGAAATATTTAAAATACATACGATTTGTTGAGTGAAACTTTAGATTTAAAATAATTGCAGACATGTTACAGTTATATTGTAACCTGGGTAGAGCAACTGTAAACTGGTAAGTACAATTTTTAGAATTTAAAATATTGAAATTAAGAATGTTACATAACTCTTGATGCTGAACAGAACACAGTTTAGGTTCCAGAAATATCAATCAGAGATATTCCAAATATATACGTTCTCACACAAGTATGCTTTAGTTAAAAGAATTACTCTTCGTTCGAAACGTATGGGAGATTTTACTTAGATACATTTTTGGTGTGCGCTTAAATCTCACATAACGCACATCTTAGTTGCAAAATGCGGAGTTCGAGATTCGAAATGAGTTTTCTCATAGATGTATTAAATTTGCATCAGCTTTTTACTTCCTTTTACGTAGTAAAGGAAGTACCGTAAAGTCGGGTTACTTGGACCCTAAGGGGTTACTTGAGCCCATTACAGTAAAATGATAATGTGGTGGGGGATTTGGGTTCAAAAAGGTTCTTCAAGGAATTTAGTACATTTTGCGCGTTGTAAATTAACCCCCCAGGTTCTTCAGGACCCCCACCGAAGGGGATCTATACGCGTAGGATGTTAGAAACATCAAAAGGGTAAGAGGGCACCCGTCATTTTGGGAAACTGTTCCTGAAAAAAAACAAAGTAGATTATAAAATGAAGGATGTTATAAAGTTACCGACAGCTTCGAGTCGCATCGGGGAAAGATTGGAGGATAGAAACATCCTGACCAGAAACCGGCTATATTCTCCCTCGTAAGAATTTGACGAAGAGCATGAAAGGGCAATAAAATTATCCATCAGTAAATAGTCAAATTCATCAAAAACATAAAACAAAAAAAAACACTCTGAAAGAAAAACACATGGATTTCTTAAGGGAAACATAAACAAGTAATTTATTGAAACATGTTATAGAGACAATATATCCATTGAAAACATTTCACTATTAGTACTAGTTGGGAGCATAATCATTAGCTACACAAACAATGGGGTCTCATCGCAGTATGGGCATCGTATGGAGAACACTCCAGCAAAATGATGACATGTTTCACATACGCATTTAACTCAATTTTACAATACGTTCAGATTTGTCTACATAAAAAAGCAAATTTCATACTCATAATTTATTTCCTCGTATTATCTTCAACAAACGACCCCGTACAGACATGGGCCAAAACTTTCACCACAAAAAAGGTATATTTCAAAACTTTCACTGAAAGCATGTCTAACTTTCCTCGCGGGACAAAATGGGAAGCGGTGAGCAGCCTTATGCACGGAGGACTATGTGCTTAGATAGTCCGCTATGAGCCTCTTACAGGGACTTTCAAATGTAGGCGGTAATAGCAATAAAGGAGTTACTTGTTACTTTCTGCTCCATGTGTATTCAGAACACCGCTCACGGGCGGTAGTTTGTACCGGTGTCTCAGATGGCTAGACAGGGGGAAGATGGTGTCGACTGCAAATTATCTGCGGGCTCTTTCCACCGGCCACCGTCCGGGGTCCCGGAGGTCGGAGGTCCTCCCTACGCTCGCTGTTCAGCCTCCCTGTTGTTCCATTGCGGCTCCAATCCAGAGTGCTCGAGTGCTTCTAGGCTTCGACGACAGAGAGAGGGAGGAAAAAAAAAAACACAAGCCACACAAAACTTCCTGGGAGACCGCGTCGAATTCCTTCCCATAAAGCCAAGTCCTTGACCTCCGCTTTCCCTATTCGTCAGCGGGCTCGCCAGCAGTTAGTTATCCACGTGCCTTAGTTTCCGTTAGAGTTCTTGCGGTTGAAAAAGTTCGTTGCTTCATTTGCATTTTATTCTATGTGAAAAGTGTTGCAAAATGTTGCATCATCCGCATTTTTGTAGACGCTGCATTCCCCGGGGCTCACGCTTGCTTTCTGGGCTCTGTTTCTCATGGGAACGATGAGTGGGTGCAGTTGTAAAGGGATTAATGTGATGCAATGTGATGCATATCACATATCCCCCCTTCGACAACCCCAAAAAAAAACGAATGGGTAGACTTCTCAAAAACATATGCTATTGCTCACCTTCCCACAGAACAAGGGGTGACTTTTGTGGTTACTATAAAAATCAACACTGTTACAACATAAATTACAACACATTTCAATTATATTGTGACCAGTACACATAGCAATAATACTAATACAAAAATTTTGCACAATTGTGCACTCGAGAGAAAATTTGGAAGATCCTACATACACTTCTTGCATGTATCAAGTATACTTATTTTGAGAAAAACCAAAGGAATGCAAATGATACACAAAAGTACACCACCTATGTCAAATGGGAATCCAGTTCAATTTGTGCACTCACCAGGAAAATCTTTATTTTGACTGTGTCAAATCACTAGTTTTTTTTTTTTTTTTTGTGTCTAAAAGTTAGTTTAGAATCAAAGTAAGTTACCTCTAACTCAGTGAGATCTAAACTGAATGACGTCAGAATTTTGTTTTCAAAAAAGGAAGAGTGATGCCCAACACTTGAACCAAAACAGGGGAAAAGGTAGTTGCAACAATTAACAGGGCTGATGATCACTGAGTAGTGCAATTAGAACAGCAGATTCCCTTTGACATGTCCACAAGCTGCAATGATACAATTAAAGGTGACAATAATGATGAACAAAATAAGCATAATAATTAAACTTTTATACACAAAGGAAAAAAATTTCGTATGACATAGATAATTTGTGAGTATACTGTACAGGAAAGATTTCACCAGGAAAGTTACACCACATATGAGCTTTGGTGGTAACTATCAATACTTATGTTACTCAGACTGATACAAGATATAATATGCTTTCCGAGTAAGAAAAACACTACGAAATGGTGACTTATATAAAAAAATCATTTTGATGAGGTCTCGGACAACCAAACTTTTGCCTTATTATGTCAAT
>JAXGGA010013611.1:17500-34666 GCA_038373865.1 Uloborus plumipes
AGTTGAGTTTATCGTTTCAATTGAGACTGGTCTGGAAGACAAATACCTAAATTTCGACTTTTCTTTGAGTGAATTAAAGGTGTTTTCGTTTAAAATTGAAATTGAACTGCCTGTGTCGAGGAGTGCAACTACTAAATTGTTACTTATTTGAATCTCCACAAACGGCATTTTGTTATAAATGTGTTTCGGCGTCTCATTTAACAAATTAAAAGAGCCTGGTATAAATTCTACCGCCTCAACTGAAGGGAACTTGTGTTTACCTCTGACAGGTGAGGTCTGTGTTTGTGTAGAAGACAGGGTCTTAACTGCCCTGGAGTTTACATTTGTGTTATTTTGATAAAGTTCATGATCAAGCGTGTCATATAACAGTCCATTTGACACCTTGTTGTTACTTGTTTCAAAATTTGTGTTAGGAATTGTGTAGTGTGATTGTGTGGGTGCAAAGTCATAGTTTGTATTAACCAAATATGCATTTTGGTAATTATCATTGGGTGGTACACAGTTTCTGAGGGGTTCCGAAGCAGACAAAGGTTCATTACCATCTACTTTCTTATCAGTAATTTTTACTGGAAAACAACTTTGAGTGCCTTGATCATTGAACGTTTTCCTCTCACTCGCTGTGTTCAGGAAATTTGAAAAATTATGTTGTCCTCTATAGTAATTATTAGAGTTATTTCCTGAATTCTCAAAAAATCTGTGTTGCTCTTCTGGTGCATATCTGTCATGATCATAATTTCTGTTTTGCACATTTGAGTTATAGTTGGTAAACCCTCTGCCTCGTTGCTGAGAGTTAAAGTTGCCTCTTCTCCTGTTACCCCTATTTGTGTAATTTCTTTCTCTAGCCCCATTGCCGGCATGTTTGTGGAAAAGGAAACAATTTCGTCTAAAATGTCCCGTTTTATTGCAGTAAAAACAGACAATTTTCTTAGAGCGGATAGGGTTTGTGTTTCGAACTTCTTGATTGTGTTCAAAAAATTGTGAGGTATTTGGTAATTCTCTTGTGTTTTTACCAATTTCAGTTTTGTTTACCTCAGTGGTGTAGGCTACCACTTCTGTGTCTTTCCTATGTTTGTTTTCTAATTCAACAATTTTCTTTTCTAATTTTAGTATGTGTTCATTAGTGGGTATTTCCGTCCTGTAAGCTTCTGCGGAAGCAACAATTGTTTCAATTTCTTGTGCCCTTTTTACAGCTTCGTCAAATTTGGAAATATTTTCTTCCAAAATTTTTATTCTGACTGTTTGTGGGAGGACGCTTATGAATTTCTGTAGCAAAATTTGATCAATGGCCTCAGCATTAGTAATTTTGAAGACATGTGTTGTGATTACTGTAATTCTATGAGCTATGCTCAAAATTGACTCATTGGGTTGGAAAGCAATCTGATGAAAATCAGTCATAGTGTATGTCATATCTGGTTTTTTGAAAAAGTCAATTAATGCACTTGTGAAAACATCCAGCGAAGTTGCATACCTCAAACGTGGAGTTTCTTTCATGTATCGGAAAGCGGCTCCGGTGAGCTTGCTTTTTAAGTACAAAATTGACTTCTCTTCCCCCCATTTGTTAACTCTAGCTAAATCCTTCAACTGTTCAACAAAGTACTCCACCTGGTCAGGTTCTCCTGAAAATGGAGCAATTGTGAACATGAAGGGAGCTTTTGGTGAGCTTGTGCGAGGGGTAGTTGCTGTCGGAGCAGCCTGACGGTTTCTAGCCATGTCTAAGCGTGTGAGCAAAACGAGAAAAAAGTCAAATTCTCATCACAATGCACAACATGGAGTTGCAGCGAGGGAGATAAAAAGTTATCACTAGCTCATACACCCAAAAAAACTTAAGGTGGAAATGAGTTTCGTCTGCTTGGGATTCCCTGACACACATAAAATTGAAAATGTATCACAGAATTTTCATATCATGTCACAAAGAATACCTCAATTTGTCTCAGTAAATATCACCAAAATATTTAAAATTTTCATTGTAAATTCACACAACAAATAATGCAACACGGGGATCATGCCATAAATTGAAAACATTTGTGTTCTGTGTGTTTTTGTCTGTGTCTCACACATATAAACAAGTCATATAAAAAGCATTTGCATAACAATAGTCACAAAGAAATCAAACATTGCATAATAACCATTGGCATGACCCTATACAGGAACAGCTTCTCTTTTCATGACTGGGACTCTTATGATCATTCTCAATTCAATGAACAAAAAGGTAAACTTTCCTCATTAAATTAAAAGAGAAAAATTTAATTGCATGTCACAAAAAAATTTGACAAAATGAATTCGACACAAAGTCAAAACAATTCACTCGCATACTGAGGAATTACAAAAACAAAAGTTTTCATTCTAGAAAACAAGTCAAAATAGGGTAGGGAGGGTGGGAAAAAAAACATCCTGGTTGGTCATGAAACCAAAACATGTTCCGATTGGGAAAACAAAGCAAATTTGGTCACTCGGCACAAAAATGTTCCGATGGGGAAAAAGGAAAAAAAAAATCTGGTCACGTCACCAAAAAAATATTACGATGGGGAAAGAAGAAAAAAAATATCCTGGTCACGGCACCAAAGTATGTGGTGGGGGATTTGGGTTCAAAAAGGTTCTTCAAGGAATTTAGTACATTTTGCGCGTTGTAAATTAACCCCCAGGTTCTTCAGGACCCCCACCGAAGGGGATCTATACGCGTAGGATGTTAGAAACATCAAAAGGGTAAGAGGGCACCCGTCATTTTGGGAAACTGTTCCTGAAAAAAAACAAAGTAGATTATAAAATGAAGGATGTTATAAAGTTACCGACAGCTTCGAGTCGCATCGGGGAAAGATTGGAGGATAGAAACATCCTGACCAGAAACCGGCTATATTCTCCCTCGTAAGAATTTGACGAAGAGCATGAAAGGGCAATAAAATTATCCATCAGTAAATAGTCAAATTCATCAAAAACATAAAACAAAAAAAACACTCTGAAAGAAAAACACATGGATTTCTTAAGGGAAACATAAACAAGTAATTTATTGAAACATGTTATAGAGACAATATATCCATTGAAAACATTTCACTATTAGTACTAGTTGGGAGCATAATCATTAGCTACACAAACAATGGGGTCTCATCGCAGTATGGGCATCGTATGGAGAACACTCCAGCAAAATGATGACATGTTTCACATACGCATTTAACTCAATTTTACAATACGTTCAGATTTGTCTACATAAAAAAGCAAATTTCATACTCATAATTTATTTCCTCGTATTATCTTCAACAAACGACCCCGTACAGACATGGGCCAAAACTTTCACCACAAAAAAGGTATATTTCAAAACTTTCACTGAAAGCATGTCTAACTTTCCTCGCGGGACAAAATGGGAAGCGGTGAGCAGCCTTATGCACGGAGGACTATGTGCTTAGATAGTCCGCTATGAGCCTCTTACAGGGACTTTCAAATGTAGGCGGTAATAGCAATAAAGGAGTTACTTGTTACTTTCTGCTCCATGTGTATCCAGAACACCGCTCACGGGCGGTAGTTTGTACCGGTGTCTCAGATGGCTAGACAGGGGGAAGATGGTGTCGACTGCAAATTATCTGCGGGCTCTTTCCACCGGCCACCGTCCGGGGTCCCGGAGGTCGGAGGTCCTCCCTACGCTCGCTGTTCAGCCTCCCTGTTGTTCCATTGCGGCTCCAATCCAGAGTGCTCGAGTGCTTCTAGGCTTCGACGACAGAGAGAGGGAGGAAAAAAAAAAAACACAAGCCACACAAAACTTCCTGGGAGACCGCGTCGAATTCCTTCCCATAAAGCCAAGTCCTTGACCTCCGCTTTCCCTATTCGTCAGCGGGCTCGCCAGCAGTTAGTTATCCACGTGCCTTAGTTAGTTAGTTTCCGTTAGAGTTCTTGCGGTTGAAAAAGTTCGTTGCTTCATTTGCATTTTATTCTATGTGAAAAGTGTTGCAAAATGTTGCATCATCCGCATTTTTGTAGACGCTGCATTCCCCGGGGCTCACGCTTGCTTTCTGGGCTCTGTTTCTCATGGGAACGATGAGTGGGTGCAGTTGTAAAGGGATTAATGTGATGCAATGTGATGCATATCACAGATAAAATCTAGGTTTGGTACTTATTAGTTGAAGACTTGCACGTAGTTCCTCGTTTCTCCTCTAGGTAGAAGCACTCTGTAGTCTCTAATGCTAGTACCAAACCCAGATTTTATCATTTTACTGTGGGCTCAAGTAACCTCCTTGTGGGTCCAAGTAACCCGACTTTACGGTATTGTGATCGCGAAAAAAAAATCACTCACATTTGAGTCTAAATTTTGATTTTGCTCACCCCCGAATGAATGTTCAGTAGTTTTTTCGACCTGTCAGCACGTGCATATGTACCTACCAACATATAAGCAGCTGAAAAATCCTTTTCAACCACCCCCGAGTTAATTACGACGAGTTTTCTCGTGACGTCTGTATATACGTATGTGCGGATGTATGTGCGTGTGTGTGTCGCATAACTCAAAAACTATATGCCGTAGAAGCTTCTAGCTTCGTATGTAGGCTCTGAGGATGATCTAGTTGTGCACCTTCCCTTGTGGTTGCATTCGAATGTTCCTAAGGGGGTGTTTTACCCCTTTTTGGGGGTAAATCAGTGTTAATTTCAATGCAGACTCAACTGGTATGAATCTTCGCTATCACTTGGCGATATGTCGCCAAGCTTTTGGTCGCCAAGTGTTTGACGCCAAATTGGCGACATATTGCCAAGTTGGCGACAAATTTGGCGAAAAATTATTTCTTCAATTTGGGTTCAACTTGGCGCTATTGGCGATGTTTTCACTGAATGATATTAAAATCAACAATATTTAGAAAATTAACCATTGTAAAATATTTTTTTGCATTGTTTCGTGGTAGATTAAGCGAGTAAATATTTGAATTGTTACCTTGCTCACTCCAAGCACTTTTTTTTAACACGGCAACTACTAAGAAATTTACACGTAAAAGGAAGTAGTGTGGGGTCCATACCAGATTTTTTTCTCCTCTTTTTACTTGCGTGTCATTAGCTTAAAAATGATGACTTCGGTTGCCTTCCGACTATGTAGAATCTGCTTTAAGATTCCTAGATATAATGATTAACTATTTTAATATTTTTTCAGTTAAGCTGTTGTTTGAGGTAGAAGAAGGAACACTCAGTTCTACTATCTATACTGTAAGGAAAAAAATGCAGTGCTACTAGAAATTCTTTTGGAAACTTGAATACCATTAACTTTTCTAGCACTGCTTTTTTTAGTTATGGTATCTATGTTATAATAGGCGGCAGGTGCACCAAACAATTTCAGGCCAAAGGATATGCAGGGCAGGTGCGTAATTTGGGGAGGTCAGGGGGGGTCAATTGCATCCCTTTCCCTGGCTTGAGAAGGCATTGTACTGTCTGATCTTCTTAAGAAAAACCTTCCGCGCATTTACGCATATGTCAGCTTTTCTCTGATCTTACCAAAAAAGGCGTGTTAGGTAAGATAACAATAAGCGGAAGAAAATTAAAAGCATTTTGAACTGTATCAGATAACGATACTAATTTCAAATACATAATTAAGTTGAATAAGTCAAAAGGATATAGCAAATGCAAATTTCAAATTAAAAATTTCGGAAAGTTATCACCCACAACACATCCACTTTTTTTTTTTTTTAAGTGGAACTGTTCGCGAGTGCTAGGAGCGGTTTTTATGGACAGACATTATTTACATGTAAGTGGGTGTGGTTTTTGTTGTTTTCAGATGAAATTGCATTGTTTTTACACCCTTTGACCCTCCTGGAAAACCTTGAAATGACGGGTCTGATGCAGGGGGAGGATAGAAGTGGCCGGTTCATAATAATTTGTTAAAATAAAGATGAATGACAGAAAAAAAATCCTAAATTCAGTATAACTCATATATTTAATTAGAAAACCATAAAAGTAGATGCTTCATTTTTAATTCACATGTTTATTGTGTTTCATTATCTTAAAAGTAAACAAAGATACTAACTGCCAATAATAGCAACATATGTTGATCCAGCTTTTATCTCATGATCATCTACATGCATTAACGAAAAGAGTTTCCAAGAAGCAAACTAAAGAGCATTCTACCATTAGGAAAAATTGATATCAAGCAAAAAATGATTTTGAGTACATGGCTTACTGGAATGCATTGGGCGTGTTTCCATTTAGTTTATTGAGCAATACAGAGTTGCGTTTGGATTGGAGAAAAAGCTTGAAATATTATTTAAGCTCTATTGACCGCATTCCTTAAAATTTAATCTTAAAACTGTTCAGAATATAAGATTTTGAAAAAAGGATTTGTATCAAAACGTAAATTGACTCAATTTCTGTAATGAAGATGGTAGGAATATTTTTGCTAAGCAAAATATTTAGCAAACTGTTTTTTAAAACTGAAGTTACTATTTTTCTAATGATAAAGCAGAAATACCTCTGCAATACTAGTACTATGATTTTATTTCAGCTATGATTATTATTATTCAGCTATAATTTTATTTATTTATAATGATAATAACAATTGTTTTTACTTTTAATATTAGATTGGTTTACGTTTGCCTTTGCTGCCAGTATAATACAATGCTCTAAATTACACATCACACATTTGTAAATTTAAAATAAAGGTTTTTAATTTTACAAGTGTTTGCTATCGGTTTCGTCTAATGGTAAAATGCTTTTATTTTGCCTCTTGGAACATATTTTCGTTAATACATGTACATACGATCATGAGATAAAAGCTGGATCAACACGAACACATGTTGCCATTATTGACAGTTAGTAGTTTAGTTTACTTTTGAGATAATGAAAAACAATAAAAATATGAATTAAAAATGAAAATTCCTATGTATGAACCTCTAATTTTCTTGTTTTCGAATTAAATTTATGAGTTATATTGAATTTAGGATTTTATCTTTTCCGTCATTCATCTTTACTTCAACAACATTCTTGTAAAAAAAATCCAGTTGTGAATTTTAGTGTTTTTCATTAATTTGTCAAAATAAAGTAAGCAGCGATAACTAATGGACACATTTATTCATATTTAATATTCTAACTAAGTTATTCGAATAAAATTTCGTCGTTATCCGGGATTTTGAACCTTTCAATCTTTATTTTTATCCAGGTTTCACGGTAATGGTAAAATATTCAAGTTGCAATTTTCTTAATTACTTAAGTGTTTTAACTTAATGAGTTATATTAGATTTAGATTTATTTTGCAATTATATGTTCTGATTTTAAAGACAAAAAAAACTTCACTGAATCAAGTTCTGATTCAAATCAAATCAACAGTTTTTGAGTCTACAATTTTCCCACCACTGTACCATCATCTAAAGTGTGTAAAGTCAAACTTCTTGCTCCACTTCTCGTTGTATTAGTCTCAAATGTAGCCATTTCACAAAACTTCTTCTCCTGTCTTAAAGTGTTACATCATTGTGAACCACCCATTTCCAGTTTCACTTTGCTCCCCTCCCTCCACATCCCCAAGTGTCACCGTAATACTCGCTTAATTTATACTCCACCCCCCGTTAATACCCAGTAGCCTAAAAACGGGATGCTTGTCAGTTACTGCATACAAAAACATATAACGGGTATATCATTTTACTAAAGCTGATTTTTACAAGTTAAATAGTCCTTCTTCTTGAGAAAACCAGATGGAGACATTATTTGGACATCAGAGTTTGGGCATTGACAGCTATTTTCAGACAAATCAGTCAAGCAACGATCCAGCATTGGTAGCTACAGAAAGTAAGTTTTTTTTTCGAACCTATTTTTCTTAAAATTAAACTATTTTAAAATGATTTGCTTAAAATTGATCAGAGATGCTTTCTGTAATACTACTTCGCAAAAGTAAAGTCAAGTAAGGTCGTATTTTGCTCATATATCTACAAAATATCTCATAAACAAGACGTTAAATAACTTAGTAAATATGGCAACGGCGAACTATTTTAAGAATAAAATGTATGTAAACCATTACGAGTCAGAGTTTTAAGCAGATAAAAATTGAAAAAAAAATGTTAAAAAAAACTCGGGCATAAATACGTTAATTTGCACAAAGCTGTGGGTATTACTTTCAAGTTGTTGTATTTATATTAGAGGAATGTCCATTGCATATAGAGTTCTTCCTGTAACAAACCATCTAAAATGTTTAAAAAATGATTAATAATAGTAATAAAGAGTATGACTTAAATTTAAATTATACTTAATATTTTAAATAAAATTCCTCAAAGGCACGCACGCAACTTATGAATATCTACAGTACATCCACCAAAACACTTTAAGTTACTTATGTCCTTGTTTTAAGACTACTTATTGTAGAAAAAGCGAATGGCATTTTAATGTCTATTTATCCACCACCATGAAATGAATAATAATTTCGATAAACACAATACACTCTTGTGGTTTTTAGTATCACATGTAAAACTACCGGGCGGTGTATTGCTTATCTTTTTGAATATTTTGGTGTGTTAGGTGCGGTTTCAGGTTTAAGATCTCCATATAAATATTTTTTATTTACATAGTTCTTCTACACTGCAAAAAAGGAGCTGATGTTTTTACAGTATAATGCTGGTAACCGAGGTTCCAATTTAAAACTGTGAAATGCACAGGAATAAACTTTAAAACTAGCAATTTTAGTTTTTTTACTGTAAAGTTAGCAATTTTACAGTTTATTGCCGTAAAACTTAACTGCATTGTAAAGTAAAAATAACAGTGTAATACTGGCAGCAGAGTTTCCAGTTTAAATCTATAAAACGCACGGTAATAAACTGTAAAATTAGCAATTCCACAGTTTAGTACTGCAAAAATTAGCACTTCTACAGTTTAGTACTGTAACAATTAGCAATTTTTACAGTTTATTACTCTAAATAAGCTGTATTATACTCTAAAAACAACATTCATTTTTCACAGTGCATGCCATACTTAAAGAAAAAGGAATACTCTTAGTGGAATACAAAATTATTTTGATTACATTTTCCGATTTTACACTAGTCAATAAATTATTTCCTATTGTGATTATACTTAGAAATGTAACAGGTTATTTGATTTCGAAAAGCATACACTTTTAATAGACACTCGACAATCGTAATAATCAACATGACATCAAGCAACCCAATTAATTTTAAAATAAATGCGTTTAACCAAGAATAGGATTTCACATGCGAGACCGTAATTTTCTCCGAGACATAAAGTTAGTTTAGGATGTAGATTTATAATAGAGAATTATTTACTAAATGATGAAGAGTAATTTCAGTCTTATAAATTGTGTCGTAAAATATAAGTTTCGTGTATTTTCCTTTAAATAACTGGATCTAAGTTTCGTTTTAATAATTGAAATCGTAAACATTATTGAACAATGTATTTTATGCACATTTCGTAATGTTTTATTCAAATCTGATAAATAGTAAATTTCCCATTAACATTGTGTGTTTAATAACTTATAGAAAATGTACAAATCTGTAGTTATCATTTGATCTTATGAACTAATGACTGAGAATGCATAATATTCGTTTTTTGATTCCAAATCGTAAAACATTTTTTGATTAAATCCTGTATTTTCTGATTTATCCCAATAAATGAAATACATAAAAGAACAGCTCATTAAAAAAGTATAACAATATGCTTGTTTTTAGGAATGGTATGAGGATACATTGTTTGACGCCAGTGAACAAATACGACACTTATTTTTTGGTGGATCCTAGTTGGATTATATAGAAAGAAGTTAATGATGAGAGTTAATCAGAGAAAAAAACGCTTCAAACATTATATTTTAAAAATTTCTTACGAACTGATTCTTTTCAACGCGCTTTAGAGTGACCTCCCTTTACTGCGAGCCTTCCATTTTAAAGACATATGCTTGAAGTCCTGTCTGCTATTTCCTTGATGCAAGCATATTTTAACATCCATTAGAGCGTCAACTGTCAATAATTCCAATATAACATCCAGAAGCAAATATCAACTCTTTGTAACTCTCCGGACTACCTATTTTGAAAACTAGTAGTTAACAATTTTATGTTTCCAAATTTGAAATATTTAAACTAAAAGCAGTGATTTGAAAATTAATGGATCAGGAAATACATGAAAACTACAAGCACAAGTAATAGGCATAATCATAAGTAATAGGCATTGTGAAATAATTATTTAAAAATGTTAAAATTCAACCAAAAACAAAAAAATTTAAAAAATTGTGAGCTTCTATAATATCTAAATAAGAGGAGAAACATATACATTTAAAAAAAAACTTAAACATAGAAGAAGCAAAATAGGTTCTTTATATTAAAAAATAACCGATTTCTGTCAACTTTTTGAGGGGTTTTTTTTTTGGTCGCAAAATTCCTTATTTTAAAGACATGTGTACTTTATATGTAGTAGTTATTATTTTGCAGCAGCAAATTTTTATTATCTTATTAACTTCTTGGATCTCTCTTAAAAAGAGGCATGACTCGTAAACTTTATTTTAGTATTTTTTTTAATACAACTGAAAAACATGACATATTTTCTATAAATTTGCGCTATAGTGACCTGTCGTTATATCGACCAATTTTGTTTGGACGACTAGGGCTGTTCATTTCATCTATGTACTTATGTTGTTTATAGAAATATTCATACTCTACCATCGCCCTTCAGTTTACAATTCAGGAAAACGCTGTTATGAATAGCTTCAAACGAAAATACCGCCCCTCATCCCTGTCACAGAGGGAACTGAATAATGAAATCTGGACAAACAAATGAAATGTTCTTTTCCCGAAGTAGTAATACAGTAAAACCTGTAAAGGTTAACCATCCTTGTAAGTTGGCGACCTGTCTAAGTTAACCCCTCTTGTATGGTACAGAATTAGTAGTATCTCATACATATCTACCACTATAAGTTGACCACATGCCTAAGTTAAATACTAAATTACTGCATCGCTTGGGCAACTTGCACAGGCTTCACTGTACTACCAATCTGAGACAGAAAGGAAGTCCCATAACCATTAAGGTAGGACCCTAAACTCTGTTGCCTTTATTTCAGCATGTATTCAATATGGATTGTCCTCTTTGTCACATTTTCGTTTCTCGACGCAATTAATTTGTAAATGATTTGTGCCCATATCTTCCCCCTTTCTTTGTTGAAGTAGAATAAATGAAAAAAATAGCAATACCTACAAAATAAAAGTTATAGAATCCAAAGGAAACATGATGGTAGTCAGTAACAATAAATTTTCAGGATTTGCTGCCATATTGGGCTTTTATTTGTACTTTAATTCTCGTTTATTAATTTTACTCATATCTTTGTACGATGTTTTCAACAAATTGTTTACATTATTACGCACTGTTTATTATGTGGTCCCCAAGTAGCATCAAGTCATCGGATTTTGCTCGGCCGATCACCGAACTCCTCGTAAATTGTTCCCGTAACGCACGATGACATCGTTCCGATCAGTATCCGAGCACGGTTTTCGATGAGCTACTTATTATCCGAAAGCGGTATCCTTCCGATCAACTTTCCCGGTGAAAATAAACCGAGCATCTAAAATTGATCCTAAATTCATCGGCACGGGACTGCACTGCTGGTAAATTGCTCCAAATATCATTCTATTTTGAGCAAAACTCATCGGATTTTGCTGCTCGAATTCTGTTTGGCCGATGAGACATATTGGAGCAATTCCCGATGAGAACTCATCGAATCCGATCATCGGCCGATGAGAATTTCATCGGGTTTCGATGAATGGCCGACCATCGGCGGATGAGATAATGCTGCTACTGTCGGCATATTCGATACCCATACTAAATTTCGTCATTCTATTGTTATTACACTTGAAATGTTTACTTCATATATGCATTTATATTGTTCACAAATGTAACTATCTTCTACCATTGCCCTAAAGAAGCAACAGCTGCATTTTTTGCCCTATTAGGCTTTTATCTGAACTTTAATTCTCGTTTTCTTATTTTACTCACATCTTTCCAGAAAGTTTTCAAAATATTTTTTTACATAATTACTAACTCTCTATTTTCTGGTTGGCATATTCTATTATAATTTCAAAGTTTCGCCATCATACTGTTTTTCATACTTGGAATGTTCACTTCATCTATGTATTTATATGGTACACAAAAATAACCACCTTCTACCATTGCCTCCAGAAACAACTTAGAATACGCTGTTGTTAATAGATTTGAATGAAAATTCCTTCACCCATCTCTGTCAAGTTGGAAACTGAATATTGAAATCCGGAGCTGCGGATGAAATGTTCCGTCCCTGCATTAGTAATACTTCCAACCTTAGGTAGAAATGAAGATGCGCTCCTTAGTAATATTCTAATGGAGATTCTGTCAAAAGCAGAATATTCAATGTAGTGGGTATCTAGAACGGTTTCTGAGGCTTGTTTACTTTGATGATATTTATCTTAGGAGCACATTCTGAAGTCACGGAATTCTGAAGCCCTCTGACTTAATTTGCTCAAAAGCCTTTGAAGAGATACCAAGTATCTTCAAATTTGTTGATATATTTCAGGATACCTTAGCAAATATTCCGAGAACCGCGTTTGTTGAAAACAATGGTTTCGTGTGTATATGAAATGTTCCGTAATATCAAGCTTATTCGCAACAAATTCTTCAAATTGCTGTTATTTCTACTGCATTTCATAGTTATAAATTATTTTTGTGTAGTACTATTATTTTCTTATTAAACTAGTCACTGCATCGCGCAATCAAATATATTAATTTACACCAAAAATTAGGATATAGTTTAAATCTGATATACATTTATTTATTTTTTTAAATATCAATATTTTTTTTGATGCAAAAGAACAGTAAAACTCAAAATTATTGTACAGTTAAAAATGAAATGTGGGAGATCTTAAATTATCAGTTCATCAAAATTATGCTCGAAATGCTTTTTTTTTCTAGCATGTTTGGGTATAACAAGTTAGGACAACATTTAAATAAGAGCGTTAATTTAACAGAGCACATTTAAACAAAAAATTTAGCTTCCAAAGAAACCATAGAAATTACGACTGGTCCGATCTTCTGCAGAGGGGAGTATAATCAGGGCTGCAGAGTCGGAGTAGGAGCCATTTGAGCTGTAAATGAGTCGGAGTCAGAGTCAGTCACCTGTCGATTAAATTGAGGGTCAGATGCACTGGAACCCAACCTGTCATACGGGATAGATATGGAAGAGGGCAATGTGTTAACGTAAATTCCTGCATCAAAGAGACACACACACACCTGTCGTCCACCATTTTGGTGTTCAACACAAGTTGTTTCTCGCGTGTCTACTATGAAAAAGTTTTGCTCCTTGTTCTAAGTTTTTTTTAAATTAACTTTTTGTTTCAAGCATTTCTAGATTCTCAAAAATAACATCTATATCCAGCAATGCATAATTATTATGCCATTTTTTTTCTTACTTTTTTTTTTTATTTTTTTTTTCATTTAAACACTTGATCGTACAAATTTGTTTCTAAAAGGATTGTCTTTTCGAGAAATAGTTTTTATCGAATCTGTTTTTTACGAAACATTTTTGAATATGAGATTCAGGTTTAGAGGCAATGGATGTTATGAGTGGGTTTGTTATCAAAAGGAGATACATTTTTATAAATGAACTACATCCATCAGTTACTGCTTTGGGTGTTAACTGTAAACCAACGGAGTATTTCAGTATGAAAAACGAATCAAATTCATCTGTGAAGTACAAGCACTTGCAAGATTTTTTTTAAAATTCTATTTAAGATTAACTGCAATGTAAATCTGTTATTTCCACATTATTAAACTTGGATATCATATTACTTTACTTTTTTTTTCATTATTAAACTGAAAGGATAAATTGCAATCTACGTACTCAGCAACTCAGGAATAGCGAAATATTTTTAAATTGAAACTGAGTGCATTTATTAACCACGCAAATTTCGATACTTTAAATTACATTTTAAGTACAATGAACTGTAGCTGATATTTTAGATCAGTTTTTTTTAAGATTTTTTTTTTTTTTTTTTTGAAGTCAATTTCTACTTATTTTCCCAACCTACCATTATGGTTACATATGCAGGTCAGGTAAAATCCTACTGAAATTACTTAATTTGATTTACATCTGAAAAAAGGTATTGCTCAACAATGACCGTGTTCAACAAGGTCAGCATTTTTTAATTAAAGAGTTACATACTCATACATACATACACATTACATACTACATTTTAGCTTGAACTAAACTAATTGTAACAAACTAATAATTAGTGGTTACTTAATTAATTTGATTATAGAAGATTACATTGCCACCAGGTATAAGGTTGCAAACTAAATTTTAAAATAATCCGATCACAGGAAGGAAGTTTAATTAACGATTTTGAAAATTTGAACAAGACACAGGGAGAGGGTGAACTGCTAGTAAGAACTGAAATGTTTTATATTTTCTAAGAAAACATGATGTGTTCAATGTTTAAATGTATGATATCTATATTTTTATCTTCTAAACAAAGGTACGTATAAGAATTTTGCCATAAAAAAACTCTTAGCTTTTCTGTTACATTACAACCTGTAGCTATCATTGTTCAAAACACCAAAAAATATCCAGGTTACCCAAACCATCATTTCACCATTAATTTTGAAAAGGCTATGAATTTGTGATTTATTAAGTCAATTCTAGTAGTCCTTTGCTTTTCAGTCTTTTAATTTTAATTTGGAGAAAGCAATTAGAATATTGAAAAAAAGAGAGAAAGAGCACTTTTGTAAAGCATATTTATTTTCAAAAAAAAAAAAACTCCGAATAACATTGCGAATATGGTGAATATCGGTGTACGTTTATGCGATTTATATAAGAGTACTAAATATATTTTGAACTTTGCAATTGAAAGTGTGCAATATTTGATAAATTACAGATCAAATGATTCATACAATTATTCATAGAGAGTAGCCTCACATTCAACTAATTACCAACTAATTATTAACTCTTGCAAAATTGCTTAGAATTATGTATAATGCCAATGAATTAGTTAGATGATGTATTCATATTCATAATATCATGATTGTAACACTAATTTATTCAGGGATTAAAATGATTACTTTAGACGTTTAAAGAGCAAAATAGATATTGATTCCAATTTTCTATGTTATTTTTAAGAATTAGTTAATCTAATAAAACAAAACGTACCAAAAAGTTTACATCAGACTAGATTTCTAAATTGCTTATTATTGAGATATATTTAGCAAAGTAGTTTATCGTTGTGATGCTAAGATATCAATGTACACTTGCTGTTGATATTGTTTTTCCCCCTATATCAGCACTATTAGTTAGGTCCTGCATAAACTATTTTAATGAATAAACTATTTAAACTCTATTAACTTTACAATTTTATTGAATTTTGTGGAGCTACGGACCATCAGTCTATAAAATCGGATAGTGACACGGGAAAACATTTTATCCTTAATGCACATTAAGTTTGTAATCGGGGCAAAGTTTTTTTCAAAAATTACATTTCATGTTGGTCAATTCAGCTCTACGTTTGTTTGATAACTATGGATTGATCCTCTGTGCAAAACAGCCGGAATTTACATAAACTAGGAGCCTGATAGAGAATTCTGCAGGGGGTTGAATCAAATTTACTGAATTTAAACAGTCGATTAAGAAAAAAAAAGTTTAAGCGCTACGATGATTACAGTGGCAAAATTTGGCCCTTTGCGTCTGATGCAAAGATGCAAAACACAAATCCGTAACAAAAGAGCAGAGAATGGTTTGAACAGTTTAGGACAGAAATGCCCCCAGGATTAGAATATTTTTAAAAATATTTTGCTCTGTTTTTCTAGATTGCATTGCATGCTATTGAACAGAATACGATGCCTTCTCTCATTGTGACGCAGTTTTTCATTGAGTTCATTCATAAATAGTGCTGGTGTGGCAGACGCGAGGGGAAAATATGCCAGCAGACTCTAAGAATTCAATTTCACCCTTGTACCTCCCTACACTTTTTTTGATCGACTGTTCAAATTCGGAGCATTTGATTCTAGCACCTTGTATATTTAACCAGAATACATATTCTGACTGAGATGAGCTTGATTTTTCCGATCTGTTGGTCAACCTCAGTTTATATGAGAGGATTGCTGCCTCCAGCTAAGCCAGATGTCTTAAAGAGATCTTCTTTGAAATTTGCTGAAAGTCCGATTTTTTTTTCTTTGCAGAGCCTTTGAATGGCTATCATGAAATTAAAATGAAATAATACTGAAAACAGGGCACAAAATCACTCACAAACTATTACGGTTTTTTTTAAATGTAAAAGCAAAACAAAGCTTTAAGACGTCCTGGTTGACGACTTGCGTTGACAGTAATATATGTGGACTACATAACCGAAACTCAAAACTTAAAAGTTCACTTGTGTTCATCACTCAAAAGACGAATTTTCATTTTTATAGCTTTAAATATTATTTTGTTTTTCACTCTGTTAATAATCGGCAATATACATTGTTAGTTGAAAATCAACATTAAATAGTAATACATTACATTGCGTGCAATATCATGCATTCTATATCACTACTAACGTATTGGATACGTTAAATCTAATTGACACTTACTAGTGCATCTAAATCGTAGGTGACAGTTATGTCTGGTACTCACATTCTAGGTACTACAAAAGCCCTTCTTCATGTGTGTCAGCTACTACTAGAATGTCTATAAATACGACACAGGTTGTCGCCGTGTTTAATGGAAATAATGCAGTTTCAATGCACCTTTAAATATCATGTACAACCTTATACGTTTCTGAATTATTTCTACATGTTCATCTGAGTTCATTGTGCAGTAGGTTTAGTTGCAGAAAGGTTACACCTCAAAAAAATTATGTTTTAGATAGATTTTTTAATAAAGTGTTGCAACTGTAATGGGGGTTTTTGTAGAACAGTATGCTTCTAAAATGACAGTTTTGGGAAAAAGTTTAATGTATTACATATTGCATTGGTTAAAAACGTTATTTCAATTTTTATTTACCATCAGAACGATTATTTACTTTCAAAAGCGATAAATAATAGCTCTCAACCATATTACTTTATTTACGCTACAAATGTTTGACGCTTTTAATGAAAATAAGTTTTAACCCGTTAGTGCCCAAGCTATTTTAAAATGACATTTTTTGAAAAATATTTTTAAGTTGCATTTATACTTCATAAAATGATTAAAGATAAAGTTTTATTCATTTTCGAAGTTGAAATAATAGATGA
>JAXGGA010013612.1:0-34666 GCA_038373865.1 Uloborus plumipes
TTCCCGGATTCAACATTCGGGTGTTGTTATTTAAATGATAGCTATTGATTTCTTTTTCTTTTTTCAAACTTCCGAGATGAATGTTCAACACAAGTATTTAGACGGATTCACATTGTTTGGAGCATTAAAATGTATTTTTGAACCCACAAAACCATCGCAGTAACAAAATCAAAGACATATGGAACCAATTCGATTTCAATCGTAGACATTTAAATTTTTAGTTAAGTTAAAAGACCAATAATACAAGAAAACAAAAATGCCAGAATAAAAAATTAAAAAAAAATCACTGAAACAAATAATAGCAATTAAAACTCTGAAGTGAGGAATCTAACTAAATGACATCTTTTTTTTTAATTATTATTTGTTTAATAGACAATTATAGAGACTTTTCACAAAAATGCAAAAAATGAAAATACTAATTCTGACCAATGTGGCAAAATAAATGAGTTCAATTAATCCACTAAAGCGGTAAAATTACTTAACATTTCAAAAGAAAAAAAAACTACAAAGATATTTTAAGGAAAATACTGGAATTGAGAAAATGACTGAAAAATTGACAGTTGAAAAAACAACTGGAATTGAAATACAGTAGAAAACATACATTGTCTATATAATACAGTGACTAAAATATTATAATTAACCTAATAAAGTCTCGAAAAAGCTTCAGTTGTTTAAAAGCTTAGGTTTGCAGCAAAAATATGTAATTCAAACAAACAAAATTTAAAAAAATAATACCAATGGAGGTTTAAAATTCAGAAGCGCTGACATTAGTATATACAACAATTAATGCTATCTGATGCCATACATAAAGTACCAAATGGTGGAAGTGCTCGGAAAAAAGGGAATGGAAAAAAAAAGAAAATTAATAAATTGTTACAAGTACAAAAGTCCGTTCATAGTTTAAAAGTGCACACTTCTCACCAGGCCTTCAGTCAATTACGAGAAAATGCAATCAATTACGATTATGATTACAAGCTTGAAAGTTTTGAGATAACAATTGATTACGATTACAATCATGAAAAAAATCATGAAAACCTTATCACTAAAGTGGAAGGTAAACAAAGTGTAAAATTTGAACCTACTTTAAAACATCATACAATATTGCACAGCAAAATATTTTTGTAGCCTTCTTTTGAATTAATCATTGATTTATTTTGGTAAAATATTATTATCAGGAAAACTATAAATTTGCTATTTAAAAATTGCCTACATGTAATCAATATTGGAATTAGAAAATTCTTATAAGTGTGGCATGGTTAGTCAAAATATGTCGAATAAAGAAATTTTTTGGAGGTCACGATGACTTAGCGTGACCTCCCATCATGGACTCCAACAAGTACCAACGTGTAATAGATGATTTATAATATGGTGCCCACGTATAAACAACGTATCATTTATTATTGCTGCAATTCTGTATGGAATATAACTTGGTAAGAGGGCCGAAACTTCAAAATCAATCCGGCAGCAAAAATAGTTATCGCAGAATGTAATAAAATCTCACACAAGTTAGTTTGGGACCTTTTTCATCCTGTGTGCCATAAAATTTCGGAAAAAAGCCTTTTTTTTCTCCCATCCTACTGTAAATCATGATAACTGAAAAGTTGAAATATTCAAAATTCTGTTTTAGTTTTCAGTTGCAAGAAAGTTGCATTGGGACTGGAATCACAAGTGATCAAATTTTCAACAAAAATTAAAGTTCTGCCTTAAATAGCTTTTCCACAAAATGAATGTCAAGATTTTTTGTGATAAAGAGTAGCCCCGATTCACTCTATACGTCAGACAACAGCAATAATAACCCAAAAAAAAAGGGTAATGAAATACAGGATGAATATAGCTTCCAAAATGCTTGAAAGAGAAATTCGCTTCCTCCAAAGATTTCCCGATAATCCAAGAAACGACTTATCGAAAATAGTCGAAAAAACAACCATTTTAAGACGTCTGGCTCTTTAATACACTGAAGTGACAAAAGTCATGGGATAGCAATATGCAAATTTTCAGATGGCAGTAGCATCGCATAGAACAGGTATAAATGCGCAGTGCTTTTACAGAGCTTTCATTTCTGTTCAAGTTATTCATGTGAAGAGGTTTTAACGTGATGATGACCGCACGACGTGAATTAACAGACTTTGAACGCGGAATGTTAGTTGGAGCTAGACGCATGGGTCATGCCATTTCGGAAATCGTTAGAGAATTCAACATTCCCAGATCCACTGTGTCAAGAGTGTGCCGAGAGTATGAAATTTCAGGCATAACATCCCACCATGGACAGCGCAGTGGTCGACCGCCTGCACTTAAAGATCGAGACCGGCGACGTCTGCAAAGAGTCGTAAATTCTAACAGACAAGCAACACTGCGTCAAATCACCGTAGAAATCAATGTGGGACGTACAATGGACGTGTCTGCTAGAACTGTGCGGAGAAATTTGGATTTCTTGGGCTATTCCAGCAGAAGACCGACTCGAGTGCCTTTACTGACAGAACGACATCGCTTGCAGCGACTCTCGTGGGCACGTGAGCATATCGGTTGGTCCCTAGATGAATGGAAAACCGTGGCCTGGTCCGATGAGTCACGATTTCAGCTGGTAAGAGCCGATGGTAGGGCTCGAGTGTGGCGCAGACCCCACGAAGCCATGGACCCAAACTGTCAGCAAGGCACTGTTCAAGCTGGTGGTGGCTCCGTAATGGTGTGGGCTGTTTTTTCATGGCATGGACTTGGTCCTCTAGTGCGACTGGACCGAACATTGACTGGAAATGCTTATGTGCAGCTACTTGGAGATCACTTGCAGCCATTCATGGACTTCATGTACCCAAACAACGATGGGATTTTTATGGATGACAATGCGCCATGTCACCGGGCCACAACTGTTCGCAATTGGTTTGAAGAAAATTCTGGACAATTCCAACGAATGATTTGGCCACCTAGATCGCCCGACATGAATCCCATTGAGCATTTATGGGACACCATCGAGAGGTCTGTTCGTGCCCAAAATCCTGCCCCATCAACGCTTTCACAATTATGGACGTCTATCGAGACAGCATGGCTCAATATTCCTGCTGAAGACTTCCAACGACTTGTTGAGTCCATGCCACGTCGAGTTGTTGCACTTCGCCGGGCAAAAGGAGGGCCGACACGATATTAAGAGGTATCCCATGACTTTTGTCACTTCAGTGTATATCTTTCCCTATGCTCTTCTGAGCAGCATACCGGGTGTCTGGCAGCCGAGAGAGGTTGCGTTTATTAGAGCGCATCACACTTGTACAGGAAAAAACAGGGGTTTTTATGTCACTTTTGGGCAATTTCGCGTCAAATCAATCATGAAAAAAAGTTTTCGACCTCAGCATTTCTGATTTTAACTAAAATTGGTGTGGAGAACGCGTATGACAAGGGAAGTAATCCTACCAAGTTTTAGATTTCTACTTCAAAAATTGTACGAAATACAAAAGCTGTTAAAAAACGAAAAAAGAAAAAGTTTTTACATACAACTTCTTTTCCAATTATAGTTGAATAAAAGTTCAAAAACCATTGTGAAGGCTAGAAATAAAGATTTCCATTGATATGTTACATGACATACAGGTTTAAGTTTCTAATTGCCCCAAAATGGTTAAAAAATCTCTATTTTTACCAGCAAATATGTAAAAACGCTTCAACTCGCAGTCTCCTGACACCATATATGCTAAAGAGCATAGGGAAAGATATATTAAAGAGCCAGACGCCTTAAAATAGTTATTCGAAAACGTTGCTAGCTCTTTGACTATGATTAATCGAATGATTGTTATCTGAAACAGAGTCCGTGGAAGACCCAGTCTGCTCTTCTCGTTAGAAGATTCTTCTTTCCTCCCCAGACACCCTTTCATCGACTGCTCTTTGACAGTGACAGCTTTGCGTGTGATCGAATCACCACTGGTGTCACTCGGCATATTGCAAGGAGGAGCTCTGACGAAATGGCTCTCATATCCAATGCAATGTGGTCGGAATCTCGAGTACCGTAAAATGGGGTGTATAGGAACAGCGGGGTGATTCGGAACAAAACTTCCTGATCATACAAAGAAATTCTCCATAAATATACCGTCGGGTATTTTCAGCAGTTAATTTTTTTTTTAGAAAGGTAATAATTATAAGAAGTAGGAAAAAATATTTTTGTCATTCTGGCAATAGTATTGGCTTCTGTTCAAGTCTGCAAGCGGGACGCTAAAAAGCATGACGTTTTTATGCTCTGCAAAACTTGGTATGTAAGTACAGATCCCTTTACATTTCAAATCTCCGAATAGTATTTTTTAATTATGCATATATCTGAGCAACAGAGTACCAGATTAGAATAGACAACATTAACGTATAATTATGGCATAAAAATGGAAAATTCTTCATAATGACATATGATAAGGATTTGTGGGGTGAATAGGAACATTTTGTTCCGTTGTTCCAATTCAAACTTATTTAAGGGAAACTTTAAAAAAATCAAGATTCTAACCCCAATTCTTCTAGTCAAGAAAAGGACAATTATTTATTACTGTTTATCCCTTCTTGTGAGCAATTAGATCTTATAATGACAAAAAATTGCAGATTTCAAAAGATTTTTGCTCCAGTAGACTTCTTTTTACTTCAAATACGTGGGGGAAAGTCATATAGACCACGTATCAAAAGTCCAGCACACAGACAGTGATAAATAAGTGGGAGAATCTTACAGGACAATCCTCGAAGCCCAGAGATTTCAGAAAACTAAAGAAAGGCAGAGTTTATCCCAGAAGATGTTATGAAAAAGCTTAAGCCAAGCCATAATTGCTAGTTTTAAGTACAAGCACATATTTGTGGGCGACATGAGTGACTTCCACTTATGTTAAATCTTTGTATTTCAATTCAAAATCATTTCTTAAAATTACTTTTAATTTTTCATAAGTTCAAAATTATTTTGAATTTTAACAAACTATAAACGTTTACTGGTATAGAAAACAAACTTTTATTTAACAGTAATTATCTGTTTTTATTCTCCCCCATCAATTTTACTCATGTCTGTGAGAGCTATTACAGGTTAAATAAAAAAAAAAAAAATTAACATGTGTTCCGATTGACCCCTATCAGCGTGGTGATTCGGAACACCCATAATTTCCTATATATATATATATATATATATATATATATATATATATATATATATATATATATATATATATATATATATATATATATATATATATATATATATATATATATATATATATATATATATATATATATCTTAATATATAAAAATTACGTGTCCCTGTGTTTGTGGCCAATGGACTCCTCAATTACTGAACCGATTGTAACCAAATTTTGCACGCAGTTTCAGTTTGGTCCAACTTAAATGATAGGATAGTTTTTATCTCAATTTAGGACCGCAATGTATATTTAATTGCAAATTATGTATTTAGCTACCAGCTTTTCTGTGTTCTTGGCTAAACCTTTTTACTAAGCCTTTTTACTAAGCCTTTTTTGACACCTCCATGGCTGAGCGACATAAAGCACACGTTCTGACAGCTTCTGGAGCGCAGTAAACAAGTAATAATCTTTCTTATCTTAATATATAAAAATTACGTGTCCCTGTGTTTGTGGCCAATGGACTCCTCAGCTACTGAGCCGATTTTAACCAAATTTTACACGCAGTTTCAGTTTGGTCCAACTTAAATGATAGGATAGTTTTTATCTCAATTTAGGACCGCAATATATTTTTTATTGCAAATTATGTATTTAGCTACCAGCTTTACTGTGTTCTTGGCTAAGCCTTTTTACTAAGCCTTTTTTGACACCTCCATGGCTGAGCGACATAAAGCACACGTTCTGGCAACTTCTGGAGCGCAGTAAACACGTAATAATCTTTCTTATCTTAATATATAAAAATTACGTGTCCCTGTGTTTGTGGCCAATGGACTCCTCAGCTACTGAGCCGATTTTAACCAAATTTTACACGCAGTTTCAGTTTGGTCCAACTTAAATGATAGGATAGTTTTTATCTCAATTTAGGACCGCAATATATTTTTTATTGCAAATTATGTATTTAGCTACCAGCTTTTCTGTGGTCTTGGCTAAGCCTTTTTACTAAGCCTTTTTTGACACCACCATGGCTGAGCGACATAAAGCACACGTTCTGACAGCTTCCGAAGCGCAGTAAACAGGTAATATCTTAATATATAAAAATTACGTGTCCCTGTGTTTGTAGCCAATGGACTCCTCAATTACTGAACCGATTGTAACCAAATTTTGCACGCAGTTTCAGTTTGGTCCAACTTAAATGATAGGATAGTTTTTATCTCAATTTAGGACCGCAATGTATTTTTAATTGCAAATTATGTATTTAGCTACCAGCTTTTCTGTGTTCTTGGCTAAACCTTTTTACTAAGCCTTTTTTGACACCTCCATGGCAGAGCGACATAAAGCACACGTTCTGACAGCTTCCGAAGCGCAGTAAACAGGTAATATCTTAATATATAAAAATTACGTGTCCCTGTGTTTGTAGCCAATGGACTCCTCAATTACTGAACCGATTGTAACCAAATTTTGCACGCAGTTTCAGTTTGGTCCAACTTAAATGATAGGATAGTTTTTATCTCAATTTAGGACCGCAATGTATTTTTAATTGCAAATTATGTATTTAGCTACCAGCTTTTCTGTGTTCTTGGCTAAACCTTTTTACTAAGCCTTTTTTGACACCTCCATGGCAGAGCGACATAAAGCACACGTTCTGACAGCTTCCGAAGCGCAGTAAACAGGTAATATCTTAATATATAAAAATTACGTGTCCCTGTGTTTGTGGCCAATGGACTCCTCAGCTACTGAGCCGATTTTAACCAAATTTTACACGCAGTTTCAGTTTGGTCCAACTTAAATGATAGGATAGTTTTTATCTCAATTTAGGACCGCAATATATTTTTTATTGCAAATTATGTATTTAGCTACCAGCTTTTCTGTGTTCTTGGCTAAGCCTTTTTACTAAGCCTTTTTTGACACCACCATGGCTGAGCGACATAAAGCACACGTTCTGACAGCTTCCGAAGCGCAGTAAACAGGTAATATCTTAATATATAAAAATTACGTGTCCCTGTGTTTGTAGCCAATGGACTCCTCAATTACTGAACCGATTGTAACCAAATTTTGCACGCAGTTTCAGTTTGGTCCAACTTAAATGATAGGATAGTTTTTATCTCAATTTAGGACCGCAATGTATTTTTAATTGCAAATTATGTATTTAGCTACCAGCTTTTCTGTGTTCTTGGCTAAACCTTTTTACTAAGCCTTTTTTGACACCTCCATGGCAGAGCGACATAAAGCACACGTTCTGACAGCTTCCGAAGCGCAGTAAACAGGTAATATCTTAATATATAAAAATTACGTGTCCCTGTGTTTGTAGCCAATGGACTCCTCAATTACTGAACCGATTGTAACCAAATTTTGCACGCAGTTTCAGTTTGGTCCAACTTAAATGATAGGATAGTTTTTATCTCAATTTAGGACCGCAATGTATTTTTAATTGCAAATTATGTATTTAGCTACCAGCTTTTCTGTGTTCTTGGCTAAACCTTTTTACTAAGCCTTTTTTGACACCTCCATGGCAGAGCGACATAAAGCACACGTTCTGACAGCTTCCGAAGCGCAGTAAACAGGTAATATCTTAATATATAAAAATTACGTGTCCCTGTGTTTGTGGCCAATGGACTCCTCAGCTACTGAGCCGATTTTAACCAAATTTTACACGCAGTTTCAGTTTGGTCCAACTTAAATGATAGGATAGTTTTTATCTCAATTTAGGACCGCAATATATTTTTTATTGCAAATTATGTATTTAGCTACCAGCTTTTCTGTGTTCTTGGCTAAGCCTTTTTACTAAGCCTTTTTTGACACCACCATGGCTGAGCGACATAAAGCACACGTTCTGACAGCTTCCGAAGCGCAGTAAACAGGTAATATCTTAATATATAAAAATTACGTGTCCCTGTGTTTGTAGCCAATGGACTCCTCAATTACTGAACCGATTGTAACCAAATTTTGCACGCAGTTTCAGTTTGGTCCAACTTAAATGATAGGATAGTTTTTATCTCAATTTAGGACCGCAATGTATTTTTAATTGCAAATTATGTATTTAGCTACCAGCTTTTCTGTGTTCTTGGCTAAACCTTTTTACTAAGCCTTTTTTGACACCTCCATGGCAGAGCGACATAAAGCACACGTTCTGACAGCTTCCGAAGCGCAGTAAACAGGTAATATCTTAATATATAAAAATTACGTGTCCCTGTGTTTGTGGCCAATGGACTCCTCAGCTACTGAGCCGATTTTAACCAAATTTTACACGCAGTTTCAGTTTGGTCCAACTTAAATGATAGGATAGTTTTTATCTCAATTTAGGACCGCAATATATTTTTTATTGCAAATTATGTATTTAGCTACCAGCTTTTCTGTGTTCTTGGCTAAGCCTTTTTACTAAGCCTTTTTTGACACCTCCATGGCTGAGCGACATAAAGCACACGTTCTGGCAGCTTCTGGAGCGCAGTAAACACGTAATAATCTTTCTTATAATATATAAAAATTACATGTCCCTGTGTTTGTGTCCAATGGACTCCTCAGCTACTGAACCGATTTTAACCAAATTTTGCACGCAGTTTCAGTTTGGTCCAACTTAAATGATAGGATAGTTTTTATCTCAATTTAGGACCGCAATATATTTTTTATTGCAAATTATCTATTTAGCTACCAGCTTTTCTGTATTCTTGGCTAAAATTCTTTAAACATACCCGGAATGCCACCACATAATCTGCGGTTAAAAATTGGTTTACCCATAGTTCTTCTACGTAATTTAAATCCACCGAGATTATGCAATGGTACGCGTTTAGTTATCAAAAAAATCACCGGGAACATTATTGAGGCAATCATTTTGACTGGCAAGTTTAAAGATGAAGTAGTTCTGTTGCCACGTATCCCAATGACACCGTCAGAATCTTCAATACCCTTCAAAAGGCTACAGTTTCCCATTCGTTTAGCTTTCGCCATGTCCATTAATAAGTCCCAAGGACAAACAATGTCAATTTGCGGTTTAGATTTAGAAAATCCATGTTTTTCCCATGGGCAACTATAGGTCGCTTGCTCCCGTGTGGGAAAACCGTCCAATCTATTTTTGTTTACAAGAGACAGATTAACAAAGAATATTGTGCACCGATTAGTGTTGAGTTAAACTGAAATTAAAAATGCTTATAATTCAAAAAATAACAAATAATATTGGTTAATTATCTACCCTACCTACATTATTAAAAAATAAAATGTTACATTAAAAAATAAAATGTTACAATAGCAATTAGCAAATTTTTAATTAACTCAATTGTTACAAGCTTGAATATAATATTTCTAAGTACTAAAATGCTACATTTTTTGTTGATTTTTTGTTTCTAGCAAACTTAGGAAATTTTTGTTCGATTGTTTTCATATTTTGACCTCAAATTCATATTTATATAAAGTTGATCTCTATAACGGTAATAAAGTTTTTCGTTCCTATTGAAACATTATAGTTTAACCCATACCTTAGCCACAGCAAAGCGTGGCCGAGTCAGCTAGTATATATATATATATATACAGGTAGTTATCAAAATAATGGAAACACTTGAGATTCATAAGAAAAATCTACCGTTCATCGCAAATAAGCAATCAATTGTTCTGTAACTTTAGTAATACAAAATATAGACTTTAGCGGACATTTCCACATTGAAATTAAATCACCCATGCATTTGGGGGAAGACAAGAAGGGGGGTCGGAAGAAAAACCGCCTTTTGACCATAACTCTTCGAAAATAGCTCGGAATAAGCTGTCAATTTCAGTAATTAATTTGCATACTATGTATAATTACTGTACAAATTTTTATGAACGTACCACTTATACTTCCGAAGATATGAAACATTTTTTAAAAAACGGCAATTTTGTTTGAAGGTTTTTTGCTCATAACACGCAGAGTTTTTGATCAAACCTTATCAAAACTTCAAGAAAGATGACAAAATACAAGAAAAAGAACATACTAAAACGGCAAATAAAAATATTAAAAATTCGATGAGATATGAACGTTAAAAGGAAATAATTTTTCACGGCGCATGCGCGAACGACAGAAATTTATAACTACAAAAATATTGTAGCCTGGTTTATACTGCATCTTATGTAAAAAGTTCCAGTTGAATATCATAAAAATTGAAAAAGATATCAGCGATCTAGCGAGCTGTAATTCGTTCATTCGCAGACTAAGTAGTGAGGGACTGTCCACAAAGGGCTATTCTTAAATTCAAGGTTATTGCGCCATCGCTCAAAACCAACGTTTCAGGGGGTGTCAGGATACTTTTGGCCACCTACAGGTAGTTATCAAAATAATGGAAACACGTAAGATTTTTCCAAAATTCTTTATTAGTATGGTGTAGGACCACCTTTTGGCATCTAATACAGTTTGGATTCTTCTAGGAATCGATTTATACAAGTTTTGAATAGTGTTTAGCGGGATTTTGTACCACTCTTCATTGAGACATTGCGAAAGCTCTGGGAGAGATGTAGGTGGAGGATATCGATTCCTTATCGATTGCTCTAAAATAGACCATAAATGTTCAGTAATATTAAGGTCAGGTGATTGTGCTAGTCAGGCCAGATGTTTAACTTCATCCTCGTGTTCATCAAACCATGATTGGACAAGTCTCGCTGTATGGACAGGTGCATTATCATCCTGGAAAATTCTGTCTCCTGCAGGAGACAAAGTCTGCATCATAGGATGAACCTGGTCTGCTAAAATTTCTTTATATTTCTCCCTAGTGATCCTTCCTTTTAGAGTTATAACTGATCCAACAGAAAACCACGACATGACTGCCCATATCTTGACAGATCCTCCTCCATGCTTGACAGTTGGAAGGAGAGAATCACAATACGATCATACCCTTGTGCTGGCATCCTCCAAACGTGAATCCGTCCTGTTGTCGAGAAAAGTGAAGGACAATTCGTCAGAGATATTTCTCTCTTCCACTCTTTAATCGACCACGATCTGTGTGTGCGACACCACTGTAGACGACGTTTGGTGTTAACATTTGAGACAAATGTCTTAGGAATCGCTACTCTTCCATAAATATTCTGTTTATGAAGGTACCTTCTAACTGTAATCACTGCAACTGGTGAAACCATATGCTGGTTGAGCTCTTTGGTCACTTTTGCTGCAGTTGTTCGCTTTTTGGACATTACAATCCACCTCAATACCCGTTAGTCAATCACTCAGTTTCTCTTTGCGCCCACTATTTTTCTTCTCAGGGCTTGTCTTTCCGCATTGTGAGTATGCTGTCATAACTTTAGTGACTGTACCTCTAGAAACGTTAAACATTCGAGATGTTTCACTCACGCTTGCTCCAGCTAGACGGGCTCCAACAATTTGCCCTCTTTGAAAATCTGAGATGTCCGACATTTCACGCGTTTGAAAAAAATCCAAGACTTCCGAAACTTCAACTAAACCACCAAATAGTACCAGAGTATACAGGGTGTCCACTCCAATCGTGGACCAATAGCTAATTTCTAAACCGTTAGAGATAAGCATATAGTTTATTTAGGAAAAAATCTCCAAATTATGAAAGGAATTTTGGGTCTATTCAATGTTTTTCAAAAAATCAAATTTTGAAAGAGTTACGAAATTTAAATTTTTATACAGCCCCCCAGTCCTATCAATCATATTTAGTAAAACATTCTTGACACTGTAACGTTTGAAACTAAAAAAAAATCACTCTTCTACCACAAAAATTGACCGAGTTATGACGTTTTGAAAAATCAAGATTTTGCATTATTTCATGACGTCATCGAGAGATCGCTTAAGGGACCGTATGCGAAATCATTCAAAATCTTGATTTTTCAAAACGTCATAACTCGGTCAATTTTTGTCGTAGAACAGTGATTTTTTTTTAGTTTTAAACGTTACAGTGTCAAGAATGTTTTACTAAATATGATTGATAGGACTGGGGGGTTGTATAAAAATTTAAATTTCGTAACTCTTTCAAAATTTGATTTTTTGAAAAACATTGAATAGACCCAAAATTCCTTTCATAAATTGGAGATTTTTTCCTAAATAAACTATATGCTTATCTCTAACGGTTTAGAAATTAGCTATTGGTCCACGATTGGAGTGGACACCCTGTATATACTGCTATTTATAAAAAAAAAATGGTAGCTATTTTAGAGTTTTTAGGGGTAATGAAGCGCATCCAAAAATATCACTTTTTTCATAATTGTTTCCATTATTTTGATAACCACCTGTATGTACACTGAAGTGACAAAAGTCATGGGATACCTCTTAATATCGTGTCGGCCCTCCTTTTGCCCGGCGAAGTGCAACAACTCGACGTGGCATGGACTCAACAAGTCGTTGGAAGTCTTCTGCAGGAATATTGAGCCATGCTGTCTCGATAGACGTCCATAATTGTGAAAGCGTTGATGGGGTAGGATTTTGGGCACGAACAGACCTCTCGATGGTGTCCCATAAATGCTCAATGGGATTCATGTCGGGCGATCTAGGTGGCCAAATCATTCGTTGGAATTGTCCAGAATTTTCTTCAAACCAATTGCGAACAGTTGTGGCCCGGTGACATGGCGCATTGTCATCCATAAAAATCCCATCGTTGTTTGGGTACATGAAGTCCATGAATGGCTGCAAGTGATCTCCAAGTAGCTGCACATAAGCATTTCCAGTCAATGTTCGGTCCAGTCGCACTAGAGGACCAAGTCCATGCCATGAAAAAACAGCCCACACCATTACGGAGCCACCACCAGCTTGAACAGTGCCTTGCTGACAGTTTGGGTCCATGGCTTCGTGGGGTCTGCGCCACACTCGAACCCTACCATCGGCTCTTACCAGCTGAAATCGTGACTCATCGGACCAGGCCACGGTTTTCCATTCATCTAGGGACCAACCGATATGCTCACGTGCCCACGAGAGTCGCTGCAAGCGATGTCGTTCTGTCAGTAAAGGCACTCGAGTCGGTCTTCTGCTGGAATAGCCCAAGAAATCCAAATTTCTCCGCACAGTTCTAGCAGACACGTCCATTGTACGTCCCACATTGATTTCTACGGTGATTTGACGCAGTGTTGCTTGTCTGTTAGAATTTACGACTCTTTGCAGACGTCGCCGGTCTCGATCTTTAAGTGCAGGCGGTCGACCACTGCGCTGTCCATGGTGGGATGTTATGCCTGAAATTTCATACTCTCGGCACACTCTTGACACAGTGGATCTGGGAATGTTGAATTCTCTAACGATTTCCGAAATGGCATGACCCATGCGTCTAGCTCCAACTAACATTCCGCGTTCAAAGTCTGTTAATTCACGTCGTGCGGTCATCATCACGTTAAAACCTCTTCACATGAATAACTTGAACAGAAATGAAAGCTCTGTAAAAGCACTGCGCATTTATACCTGTTCTATGCGATGCTACTGCCATCTGAAAATTTGCATATTGCTATCCCATGACTTTTGTCACTTCAGTGTATAAGGTCTATTAGCAGGGACGTCATTTCAAAATTTTCTAGGGGGGGGGGCAAAAGGTGCATACACAATGTAAAATTTACCAAAAAGTGGCAAAAACCACGGCCACTTCTATGCCAATACATTTATTTCCTAAAGTCAGGGGGGGGGGGGCAATTGACCCCCCCCCCTGCCCCCGCTAAATGACGGGCCTGTCTATTAGGCCGAATAGGCGAAATGTGACTTCTATCCCGAATATAAATTTTCAAACTGTATACAATTTAACATTGAAAAAAATGCTCGATTGTCACCACACTATTTGTGGACAACCCCTCTCCATTTATGTATTGTCTGCGAAGGAATGAATTGCAGCTCACTAGATCGCTGATATCTTTTTCAATTTTTAAGATATTCAACTGGAACTTTTTTTTATAAGATGCAGTATAAACCAGGCTACAATATTTTTGTAGTTATAAATTTCTGTCGTTCGCGCATGCGCCGTGAAAAATTATTTCCTTTTAACGTTCATATCTCATCGAATTTTTAATATTTTTATTTGCCGTTTTAGTATGTTCTTTCTCTTGTATTTTGTCATCTTTCTTGAAGTTTTGATAAGGTTTGATCAAAAACTCTGTGTGTTATGAGCAAAAAACCTTCAAACAAAATTGCCGTTTTTTAAAAAATGTTTCATATCTTCGGAAGTATAAGTGGTACGTTCATAAAAATTTGTACAGTAATTATACATAGTATGCAAATTAATTGCTGAAATTGACAGCTTATTCCGAGCTATTTTCGAAGAGTTATGGTCAAAAAGCGGTTTTTCTTCCGACCCCCCTTCTTGTCGTCCCCCGAATGCATGGGTGATTTAATTTCAATGTGGAAATGTCCGCTGAAGTCTATACTTTGTATTACTAAAATTACAGAACAATTGATTGCTTATTTGAGATGAACGGTAGATTTTTCTTATGAATCTCAAGTGTTTCCATTATTTTGATAACTACCTGTATATATATGTGTGTAAATAATTGTTCAAAATATTCTTTCTTTGCTTGGAATATCAAAAGTAAAGCAAGACCGAAGTTTCTGCCCAAATAATCAAATAAAAAAAAAATTTTTTAACTGCTTTTTTTACAATCAAAGCTGAAAAGTGTACCGATTCACCCCATTTTACGATATCCGTGCTGGTGAAGATTCGGATAATCGAATATTGGCACTGGAAAACTTGAATTAAAAATGAAAATGCATAATTGAAGGGCTTGGAGGATGAAGGGTCTATGTTACATTTCAAAAAATAAACACGCTGTACAATGGTAAGCAATGGATACAGGTAAACAAAGATCCTACATCATAAAGCAGTTGTCATTCTACCAATTTCATACGCATACTAATGACAAAACCAGAAAATAAAATATGTACAACAACTGCAGCAATAAAATTTTGAACTTGAATTAATCGCAATTTCTGTTTTGTCACATAGCCCCTTCATCTCCCTAGCCATTCAATTAACAAAAAACCTAGCGAAAAATTTTGACTTTTGAGCTATTAAGTTTCTAAAAGCAGAAAAGGTTTGGCATTCAAGAGGGTTTCGAGTCAAATTGGTTAACTTTGCTGCGCAGAAATTTTGTAGTGTGCTAGAATTTGAAGGTTCGGGTAAATATCAGGGAAAATAAAGGTAAAATTGATGCTTTTCTTCCTTCACTTTCCCCACATATGTAATATTTTATACAATACAATAATTTATATAGAACTTCTGATACTACAGAACAGAAATAGGGACTTTTTAAATATTTATAAATCATATATTTCCAATTTCAAGTTTCACAACAACAATAGGGTTTCTCTTTTTCTAATAATATATTTTAAACGCATCTCTCATGCGCCTCAAAGTTATTTTGAATGTCAGGCTAATTTTGAGCCGGGTTAATTATTCATTCTAAGTGATAACTATTTCTTAGTTTTGAATAACGACACTATGCTTAGGGATTTTTTCTTTTGTTGGCCAATAGATGCAGCAGTCCCATTAAATTGGCGTGAGGCAATTAAAAAGCAAATTCAGCTCTAAGTTACCCTAACTATCTGCAACTGCTTTACAGAACTATTGACCTCTAATAAAATATCTGATTCCTTTTTATTATTTTTTTAACTACTGAAATCATTTCAACCCTCAAATATGCGCTATTCTCGACATTTTTTTCCAAATTTGTCTTTTACTGAAGTCGCTTTTACTCCATTATATGTACATCACAACGATAACATGTACACTAGGGTGCACTTTATTTTTGAAGGTATTGTTGTCTAATGGGGCACCCTCTAACTTTGTCCCTTTTGATGAAAAAAAAAATTACATATCTCAGAAATTTAAATTGAACAATATTTAGAGGTTGCTACCATCATTACAAAATTTGTCAAATCGAGCTTTTTCTTCATTTTTTTTTCTTTTCTGGGTTGACTATTAAAGTATTTACTATACATAATTTTTAATCAATTATTTTAAACAATGATGCTTGATCTAACTATTGGCATTCTAGTTAGCTTATCTATGAATGCTTTCCTTCCTGAAAGATGAAAGCTTATCACATCTTTCCTTTTCGATGTAAGTTCATGTTCTTTTTTGCTGCTTACAATGTGAAAAGTTTAACTATTTATTTCAAGTTTAAATTTCATTTCGCTTTAATTTTCGAGTTAAGTTTTGGTTATGGTTTTGGAGTTTAGTTTTAGTTTTTAAATTAGTTAAAGCAACATCGTCAGGAATCACAAGGAAACATACGTACGGCTAATAGGCTAAATGTCTGCCTCAATAAGCCGTAGAAAACTTCCGTCAAAAAGATGGCTTTGCTTTTCCATTACAAACAAGTTATGAAACAAAACATTAGAATTGCTTTCCATTCAATAGCTTTAAATATCATGGAAGTATGGGCTTAAGCTCTCACACCAAAAGCGTTAAAAACGCACGTCATTGCTAAAATAGAAAACTTTTCCGAGAATAGGCAAATCTTAGAAAAAATAAACAAGATGAGAAAAAACGTTCTATTTTAACAATTAAAAAGAAAATAAATGGAAATTTTTACTAGACGATTTATTCAGCATTGCCCATGCTAATGCTTTATGAGTGATTAATGTTAAGAATAACTTGAATTCAAGATGTAGTTGGTGTCTTGCGCTGGCTAGAAAGTTGGAAGTGCGCTGCTTCCCTTTTCTGTTGTTTTACCGTATAATGCAGCTAAATATAGCGGCAATAAACTGTAAAATTGCTAAGTTTACAGTAAGAAACTGTAAAATTGCTAGTTTTACACTTTCTTACTGTGCATTTTACAGTTTGCAATTGAAACTTCGGCTGCCTGTATTATACTCTACAAGCAACAGTTCATTTTTTGTAGTGTAAGGAACACGTGTGCCCCATCGTTCATAAAAGCTTAAATAAGAAATAATATAACTAAACTAAATTACGAAGATGAATCATCTGTTTCGTTTTCTTTCACTCGTAATTAAAGAAATATGAAGAACTTAGAACGTTTTTTTTTAGAAAATCCGAAACTCGAAACCTCATGATGAGCTTTCGAAAAAAAAAAAAACTTCCATTGATTTTTTTTTTGGATTAGAAAAGTTCGTTCGCATGCATTTTCGAGGGAAAAAAAAGTTCAGTATAAAAAATTTCGAGATAAATTTCAACAGTCGTTTCCCGAGATGAACTTTCTTTAACGCAGAAAGATAAATAACAGTCGGAAGAAAAAGTGATCCTCGCAGTTTTTCGACGATTCCAGAGAAAAAGCGATCCTCGCAGTTTTTCAATGATTCAAGAGAAAAATTGCGCCTCTGGAAACGAACACAACTTTTTCTACCCTTCAAAAAGGACGTTGCATTTATTTGATTCTTATCATTCTCGAAAAAAATGGTGCCCACAAAAGTTGAATAACATGGGAATGGGGATGAACAAAGACTATTATTCTTTCGCCGTATTCACTTATTTTGGTGGACCCGCAAAATCTGTTGCAAAAAGTTAGTTTGAAAACAGAATTACAAATTTGTTTTCCGCACGTGGTCAATGCTTTGTGTAGTGAAGTGATATTTTCTATAAAAATTGTAATAAATTTATTCGCAGCTGTAAAGTTTTGATTTTCGGAACGCTGGGGTGTTGGTCTATTCGACTTAGGGTGACTTTCCCTCATTGAGTGTCTTATCCCTCGTGGGCTCCTTGGGGTCATATGTGACCCAAATGCAATTTCTGTTTAATATATCTTGTTAATCCACCATTTGTTTTTAATGGCATTTTGTGGCTTTTATTCTTATAATTTTCTATTCAAAATAATGCTATTATTGTGTTTTATTTTTGCATTTTTTGCACCCTTGGATGCCCAAGAAGGGGAAGTAACCCCAAGATCCTTGGGGTTACTTCCTCAGAATGCCAAAAAAAGAGGACGTTGCAACTTTTGTCAAAGAGAACTGGACAGAAAATGCATCGAAAAATGTCATAAGTGTTTGAAATTCACTTGAAAAAATCATGTTTTTTTTCAGGTCTGTAACGGTTGTAAATAAATCTACAGTTATTGTAAGTTTTGCTCTAAAATTTTAATTTTTAATGCATAAACTAAATTTTACTTTGTGTCTTTTTATTTTTAGTTTTTTAGCATTAAAAAGTGTGTGAACTTAAAAAATGCATGTAACATTCAATAATCATAATAAATTAATTAAAGGAAGCATTGGGGTCGTTTATGACCCCAAAGGTCTTGAGTGTAACTGAAATGGGAGGGACCCACGAGGGTTAAAAGTTATATACACAGCAAGTACTAACATTAGATTAAAAATTTTAACCCCTCCCCCTGCTTGCCAATCTCATATTAAAACGAACTTCTCTGGTTATAAAGCATTTTTAATTTTTTCGAGAGGATGTGGTTAACCCGGAAAAGGAAAGATAATTTCCATACTAATAAAATTTGCTGGTCGCAAAAGCAGAATAAAGAAGGAAAATTGAAAATTCTTATACTAAAATCAATTACAAATATATTATTTTTTTAACAAATAAATCTGCAATAGATAAACATTTTAAATCGTGGAATTTTTTCCCCGTCTGCCAACAATGACATCAGTTTCAGATCCTGTAGATTTAAGTATTAGCCACATTTGCCAAAAAAAAAAGGTTATAATTCGAGTTCTATTTTACATAGAAGTTCCAAACACATCTTATCAGACGCAGATTTTTTCTTCTTTCTTTTTGTACATTGTTTTAAATTTTCCTGTATGTTTTCACTTCAAAAATCGCAAAAAATATTTTAAAGGTTTTTAATTAATATATTTGTTAATGAATGTCATCCGAAGACGCGACCAAGCTAAGAACACTCTCAATCACTTCACCTTTCAAACAATTTTTTTTTTTTTTTCAAAATCGGTCCATCCGTTTAGGCTGTACGGTGACACAGATACACAGCCCGACAGATACACAGACACATGAAACTTATAACTCCATTGCTGCGTCAGGGATTAAAAATGTAGATAAAGCATTACTAAAACGATGGCATACAGCTATCAAAGAAAAAGTGATCTGATCATAGGGTTGACGTGATTTAAAATTTCAGTAAAGTAAAACTGCAGTTTTTCTGCAATTATCTTCAAATTTGCAAGAACCTGCAAATTTTTGCAAAGTAGAAGTAGATCTAAATCTGTCACAAATGACGCTTATTAGGCTCACAACTTGACATTTTTCCAAGAAAAATGTTTATGTGAAAAAGAAATTATGTGCCTAGCAGAATTATGTGCTTTAAAAAATAATACAAGAAAAACTAGAAATTTTGCAGCTTTATGCTAAATTTCTTCTTTTTTAAAAATTTGCATAAGGATTCCCTTATTGAAATTTTTAAATCGCGAAAATATTATGATATTAGCACTTTTGCTTAGTCAACCTTATACCGTCGTGCTTAAAATATTTGGATATACATTTTTATGTATAACGTATGAGGGTATATAAACCGAAGTTGGATCTGGGTCATTCCATGTCTGGGTCATTCCATGAGTACGAGGCGTCCCACCTCGACCCCCTCCGATTTTGATGAAGTACATATAAGACTTGCATGAAGCCATACCAAATTATAGCTCCATAAGTCTTATGGTTCAGCCAATAAAAATTATTTTGTAAAGGGCTCTTTTTCGTGTCTTGAAAAAAATGACCAAATCGTCAAGTTTGTGCATTTATTGCTTGCGACCTAAGACGATTATCAGGCTCAAATTTGGTGATTCTAATCACTGTTTAGGGTAGACTAGCCTACTTCTGAAACAAAAGTTCAATGCACTATAGATTTTTTGTAATTTGCTGCCAAAGTTGGTAAAAAATCGTATTTTGGCAACTTTTGACCATAGGTTATCAGCTTGTATCTGCCGAGAGAATGACTTTCTGAAGCTAATTCGTTCCTCGTTTGTAGCCTGATAGTTCGTCCGAAAGGTGTTCGAGTGGCATCTTGATAGCTCAAATAATTGCTGAATTATGCGAGTTGAAATTCCAGTCAACATTTTTTTTTCTCAATTTTGTCTCAATTTCAAAGAGCAATATCTCAAAAGGGTCATCTTGAATTTCAATTTTCTTTGCGTCATTGGAAAGAGCACACTTTTCTTAACCTGTTAACTGGGTATGACGAAATATTTCGTCATACATAAAAGCCTACAGCAATGAGCATGACGAAATTTTTCGTCATGGAAATTAATTGTAATATATTGAACGCATTACGTTCTACGTTGTTCTTATCTATTAAATCTTAGAGTGGTTATATATATGCCATCATATTGTCGATGCGTCATGAATTTTCATGTTCTTGTAATCTGTAACTTGAGCGCTATTAACGGGGGCTGCATGATCTATACTTCGAGCTGCCACAATTTGGAATCATTTTAGTCTGCATTTCTTCTTGCATGTTAGTAATAACTTTCTGATTTGAATATTATTATTGTGAATTTCAGTGTTTTATATATTTTTATTAGTGATACATTTATGACTTAAGTACTTTTTATTTTCTACAAAATATGGCTAAAAATATAAAATATTTTATCAAAATAAATAAAAATCATAAGTTAAAAACGATATTCTTTTATTATTTGAGATGTGATATTACTTATCGCTGCGAAAAAAGAGTCCCCATTGTGAAACGAGTTGAGCAATAGTTAATTCCCCGGTTAACAGGTTAACTAGAAAAAGGTTTTCTTATTTTTGAGACAAACCAGTTTCAAGGGGACATTGCAGATCAAAAATGTGTACCGTAAAATGGGGTGAATCGGAACACTTTTCAGCTTTAATTGTAAAAAAAGTAGTTAAAAGATTTTTTTTTAATTTGATTTTTTGGGTAAAAAATTCGGTCTTGCTTTGCTTTTGATATTCCAAGCAAAGGCGAAACATTTCGAACAGTTATTATTCATATATATAGGAATTTAGGGGTGTTCTGAATCACCCCGCTGATAGGGGTCAATCGGAACACATGTTAAAATTTTTATTTTTTTTCAATTTAACCTGTAAAAGATCTTTCAAACATGAGTAATATTGATGGGGGAGAATAAGAACTGATAGTTACTGTCAAATAAAAGTTCATTTTCCATACCAGTAAAGGTTTATGATTTGTCAGAATTAAAAATAATTTGAACTTATGAAAAAATTAAATAATTTTAAGAAATTCTTTTGAATTAAAATACAAAGCTTTAACATAGGTTGAAGTCACTCATATCGTCCACAAATATGTACTTGTCCTTAAAACTAGCAGTTATGGCTTGACATAAGTTTTTTCATAACATCTTCTGGGATGAACGCTACCTTTTCTTTAGTTTCTTAAAATCCCTGGGTTTTGGGGATATTCCTGTAAGATTTTCCCACTTATTCATCACTGTCTGTGTGCTGGACTTTTGCTACATAAAGTCTGTATGACTTTCCCCCATGTATTTTAGGTAAAAAGAAGTCTCCTGGAACAAAAATCTTTTTAAATCTGCAACTTTCTGTCATTCTAAGATCTAGTTGCGCACGAGAAGAGATAAACAGTAATAAATCCTTGTTCTTGTCTTGACTAGAGAAGTTGGGGTTAGAATCTTGATTTTTCAAACAGTTTCCTTTAAATAAGTTTGATCTGGAACAACAGAACCAAGTGTTCCGATACAACCCGCAAATTTTTTTCCTGTGTCATTTTTCAGTATTCTTCATTTTTTGACACAATTTTTAAAAAATGTAAATTCTAATGTGGTATTCAATTGTTCGGATATATGCATAATTGAAACATACCACTCTTAGGTTTAAATTATAAGAGGGTTTGTACTTACATATGAAGTTTTGCAGTCTATGAAAATGTGATGTTTTCTAGCATTCCACGTGTAGCCGTCCTTATAAGCCAGTAACCTTGCCAGATGGACAAAAGTATTTTTTTTCTACTTCCTACGATCTCATCTTTCAGGAAAAAAAATTAATGGCGAAAAATACCCAATAGTATATTTATGAAGAATTTCTTTGTACGGTCGGGAAGTTTTGTTCCGATTGACCCCGCTGTTCCTATACACCCCATTTTACGGTACGTTATTCTACGTGAAATCAAAGAAAAAGAGATATTAGACCTTAAAAGTTCATGTCAATTTGTTCTATTAAAATTTACATGAGCTTACGTTCTGATGAAAATCCCTTTTTTAGATATTTTTTAACTTTAGTTTTTGTGTGCGCATCCGTAAAAACTCAAGAAATGACAAAAAAAAGTTTCGTTTTTAACAAAAAGAATTATCTTTTTATCACTGCTATAAGAGCTTGAGTCTTATAGTATGTGCTATTTTAAAGCTCTTGAAATAGAATTTGGGATGATATGTCACTTGGTAAGGTTGTAGGTCATTAATATTTCAAGGTCATAAAAAGCATTTTCCCATTTTTTATCATTTTTCTTTATGGACAAATTGCAATCATAGGCTGAATATCCAGACACATCCTCGGCAATATAAAGAATGAAATTTCAATTACTATTGTTATCATTTACACGAAGGAAATACTTGCAATATTCAACTCTATCGAAATCTTTCGTTATTGCTTTTTAGAATAATGGCTTTGCAGTCACATTATACATATTTTTTATCACATACACACCATATTGTTTCATATATTTATTTATCTCATTTATTAATTATTTTTATTTTTAATTTTTTGAAAAAGGTAAAAATGCTTTTTATGACCTTAAAATATTAATGACACCTTGCAAAGTGACATATCATCCAAAATTCTGGTCTAAGAGTTTTAAGATAACTCCTAGAAAAGACTCAAGCTCGTATAGCAGTGATAAACATATAACTCTTTTTGTTAAAAAACAAACTTTATTTTTCGCCATTTCTTGAGTTTTTACGGATGCGCACACAAAAACTGAAGTTCAAAAATATCTAAAAAAGGGTTTTTTCATCAGAACATAAGTGCAATAGCTCCTGTAAATTTTAATAGAAGAAATTAACATGTACTTTTAAGGTCTATGTCTCTTTTTCTTTGATTTCACGCGGAATAACGTACACATTTTTGATCTGCAATATCCCTTTGAAACTAGTTTGTCTCAAAAATAAGAATAACGGTTTTTAGTTAAGAAAAGTGTGCTCTTTCCAATGATGTAAAGAAAATTGAAATTCAAGATGACCCTTTTGAGATATTGCTCTTTGAAATTGAGACAAAATTGAGAAAACATTTTTTTTGACTGGAATTTCAACTAGCATTATTCAGCAATTGTTTGAGCTATCAAGATGCCACTTGCACACCTTTCGGACGAACTATCAGGCTACAAACGAGGAAACAATTAGCTTCAGAAAGTAATACTCTCGGCAGATACAAGCTGATAACGTATGGTCAAAATTTGCCAGAATACGATTTTTTACCAACTTTGGCAGCAAATTGCGAAAAATCTACAGAGCATTGAGCTTTTGTTTTAGAAGTAGACTATTCTACCCTAAATAGTGATTAGAATCACCAAGTTTGAGCCTGATAATCGTCTTTGGTCGTTTTGCAATAAAAGCACAAACTTGACGATTTGGTCATTTTTTTCATGACTCGAAAAAGAGGCCTTTATAAAATAATTTTTATTGGCTGAACCATAAGACTTATGCAGCCATAATTTGGTACGGCTGCATGCAGGTCTTATATATATTTCAAAAAAAAATTCATCAAAATCGGAGGGAGTCGAGTGGGGATTTTCTCGAAATTTGGGTCACTTGACATGGAATGACCCATTTTGTACTATGTAGGGGAATGTGGTGCAAAGTGAAATAGTTTAATTTACTCACCTGCTTCATAAGGAAAAAATGGGAAATTTGTTCTAAAAATTATTGTACATAAAAAAAGGAATAATGTATTTTATAATACAACTTTCGTTGCAATATTATTTTTCATATTTGGCAGTTATTTTGTTCTTTCAAAAAAATGTGGAAGATTTTCACTTCAAAAAATCATGTTTCAAAGTGAAAAACAAAATATTTTTGAAATGAAAATTTTTTATTCGACGATTAACAGTAAATGTCATCAAATGAATGCGTAAATAAACGAAAAAAATATTTATTAATGAAAAATAAATAAGTAAATAAATGAATAATTAATATGTGAGAAAAATAAACGAGTGAATAAATAGAGAACTAATAAACTAATAAGTTAATGAATGAGTAAATAAGTAAATAATTAATTAAAAGAATGCAAACAAATTAATAAATGAAGAAATACGTACATGATTTAATAAATGTATAAGTAAACGATACATAACTATTTCACTTTGCCCCATCCACTTTGCCCCGCATGCACTTTACAATTTAAATTTAACATTTAAAATCAAAAAATGCCTAATATAAACTAAATAAGGACTGCAACGGATATCAGTAGACCTCAATTAATAGTTTAAATGATATTTACAATATTTTTGTCATTTTACTATACCAAGAAATATTTTTGAAAAACCACGAATATTACAATAAAAGTATCAAGTTTTGAAAAGGAATTGTACATTTTTTTTGTTAATCTTTGGGACTACTCATTTTTTTTACAGGAATCAACTACATGTCTATGAACTTAGTTAAAATATTGCTAGATAGGTGGCCCTGCAAACTGTAAAAATATTTTAGCATTTCACTTTGCCCCGCTATTCCACTTTGCCCCACATTCCCCTACTACGGATTCCCAGGGATGCCGCCTGGATCGGGGGTAAAAGTATATTTCTTACAAGTGTACTGGATTTTAATGTTAAGACTGCATTTACGAATCGTTGGTAAAACAAAAAGGGTTTATATATTACCAAGACGATAGCTACACTGCTCAAAACCATTAGAGGAGCACATGGTTTTAACAAAATTACGCAAAGATGTATATCAATAAGCAACATAAAATGAATCGCCCATAATTTAAAGCCTAACAGGAAACGGAATATTATGTGCAAACGAAAGTTAATGACGTCAAAAGCCAGAAAAAGGAGATAAGTGCTAAAAACAGGATGTTGCAGAAACGTCCGCTTTATTGCCGCAACTGTAAAATTCGATTGCACAGTTGTTTTTTTACATATATATATATATTTTTTTGGAGACAATGTTACTTGAGAATGTCTCAACAACGTGATTTACCGGTATCCATGCTATACCGTGTATAGGCAGGATGGAATCCGGGCAAACACAACGTAGTGTCGCGGATGATATTGGAGTCGTCAGAGGTGTTGCAAGGCTGTAGAATCGATTCCAAGAAACAGGAAATGGCAAGGTCGGCCACGCGCTACTACAGCAACTGATGACCGGTATATTCGGTTAACAGCCCGTCGAAGCAGAATAGAGAATGCTACGCATCTGTAAAGACAGTTGCTCTTGGCAATAGGACGAAGGGTGTCAGCCAAACAGTACGCAATCGGCTTCATGAGAGAGGGCTCTATGCACGTAGGCTAATAGTTTGAATTTCGTTGACCCCACGCTATCGTGTGGGTCAAAGATGGGCTTCTGAACATCGAGATTGAGAGCAACATGATTGGAGCCAAGTGCTGTTTACAGACGAGTAGCGATTCACTCTGGAGAGTGACACCGGACGTGTTCTGGTATGGAGGGACAGCTGCACTCGAAATAACCCCGCATTCGTTCACAATACAGATAAGCTGGTTGGATGGTATGGGGTGGAATCAGCATAGGAGGACGTACGGAGCTGTATATCATTTGGAATGGTACTTTGACGGGGCCGAAGGCATGCAAACGAGATACTGAGACCTTATATCATTCCTTACGCTGGAGCTATTGGAGATTCCTTTGTTTTGCAAGACGATATTGCTTGACGGCAGAGAGCTCGTCTGGTGGAGAACACTCTTGGAGCTGAAAAAATAGAGCGTATGGAATGGCCAGCGAGCTCTACTGACCTGAATCCAATCGATCATGTTTGGGACGTGCTCGGACGATGCACTGCTGAGCGAGAAAATGTCGCCTGTTACTGTCCGAGTCTTGGAGTACGCACTTCTTGAGGAGTGGAACAGTAGGGTGGAGCGAAAAACAAAAATTTTGGAATTTTATTCTGTAATACCCGGCAAAAGCTGTGCATGCGTAAATACAATACACATGTAAAATATTATCAAGGTTGAACAACTCCTTTAGGATCCTACCAGGGCTTAAATTTCTCTAAAACTACGAAAAAATGTCAATTTTCTAAAATTTTTTGGAAAATAAAAATAATCTCCATTTTTGTTCTAATAACATTAAAATGCTTAATTTTAACTCTTTTCATGCATCTGTAAAATTATTTACATTCTATTCATTATTAAGTTCGTACATAAACCGTAAAGTTCCGTAAAATTAATCAAAATTGACTTTTTTTACCATTTTTTGCACATAGCAATAATTCTTCTTTTGTAATCCAGATACTATTTTTTTTGCAATGAATGGGCAAAATGCAGATTTTAGTTGTAAATGCAATTATATTTCGCCACCACAGCACACATATATATTTTTACCACAAGCATATAGCTGCATTTCGGGTGTCATTCTGCCTTTCTCATCCACCCAGTCACGTTGTTTACATGTTTTCAACACATTTATAAGTATGCAATTACTATCTGATGTTAAACAGGTTTCTCCTCTTGAATAAAAGTTTGAAATTTGACTCATGACTCAGTTTTTACATTGACGATTGCGAGTATAAAGTTTTTCCTTTAAATTCATATCTTGTCTCGTCCTTCAATAGCAGTCTGCCGTCTCATTAACCAGTTTTGAGCCCTTAAAACAGTCGGAGTGTAGAAAAGGTATACTTATTGAATCACTGATCAAGTACAACTTGTTTTTGAAAAGTTAACTTATTAACGTTGTAAGAACTCGGTGGAAGATATCGAAGCTTTAAAAACGGATTTAAAAAACGAGTGAAAGTACTTGATGGACATTGTCAACGTAATGCAGAAGGAAAAAAGTGACCCTGATCTCACAATCAAAAATTGGAGACCTTTCAGTCATTAGCTTTCATTAATTCGAGCTAACAGAGTTATGAAGCTGTTGATTTTCAAGCTGAGTTTCTACTGAGCTAAAGATACTCGTCAGTTATATCATTAAAAAATACGCTTCTGAATAGTTCAAGAAATTAGAAATTTTAAAAAAGGAAAGAAAATTTCCGTGAAACATGGAGCTGTAACCATATTAAAAATTACACATTCTATAAAAGTTTAAATGTATAAGAATAAATTGACTGGTCAACGAGTGTTTACTTTCCTCCCATTAATGAAGTCAATAAAAAAATCTCATAGTTTGAACTTTCAAAACTTAATATTGGTCATAGAAGTTCTCATTTTGTTATCAAAGGGTTTTCTGATGTTTTATGCCTTTCTGTAACCCAACTCCTTTACTGTTTGGCTATCGTCCACTGCCCATGGCCAATTACAAGTTCTCAAAATTAACAAAACAGGCATTTCTTCGAATCAGCGGATCCACGAAGAAGAGAAGATCATCAATTAAATTAATTATAGATTGCGAAACTTTCATTATACATACAATTCCATGTTTCACGGAAATTTTCTTTCTTTTTTAAAAATTTCTAATTTTTTGAACCATTTTATTATTTAAATATATAACTGAAGAGTATCTTCATCTCATTAGAAATTCATCTTGAAAATTAACAGATTCATAACTCTGTTAGCTCGAATTATCGAACGCTAATGGCTGAAAGGTGTCCGTTTTTTGATAGTGAGATTAGGGTCACTTTTTTCTTTCTGTTTTACATTGACAATGTCCATCAACTACTTTTACTCGTTTTTTAAATCCGTTTCTAAAAGTTCGATACCTTCCGACAGAGTTCTTACAGCGTTAATAAGTTAACTTTTCAAAAACAAGTTGCACTTTATCAGTGATTCAATAAGTATACCGCCTCTACACTCCGACTGTTTTAAAGGTTAAAAATTATTTAGTGAGACGGTAGATTGCTATTGAAGGAAAAGACAAGATTTGAATTTAAAGGAAAAACTTGATGCTCGCAATCATCAATGCTAAAACTGAGTCATAAGTCTAACTTCAAACTTTGATTCAAAAGGAGAAACCTGTTTCACATCAGAAAGAAATTGCATCCGTATAAATGTGTTGAAAACATGTAAACAACGTGGCTGGGTGGATGGGAAATGCAGAATGACATCCGAAATGCAGCTACCTCCTTGTGGTGCGTTCTGGGCTGTTAATGTAACAAAATATAATTGCATTTACAACTAAAAGCTGCATTTTGCCCATTCATTGCAAAAAATAGTATCTGGATTACAAAAGAAGAATTATTGCTTTGTGTAAAAAATGGTAAAAAAAATCAATTTTTGTTAATTTCACGGCACTTTACGGTTTATGTACGACCTGAATACTGAATAGAATGTAAATAATTTTGAAGATGCATGAAAAGAGTGTTAAAATGAAGCATTTTAATGGTTGTAGATGTAAAAAATTTTAGAAAATTGATATTTTTTCGTGTTTTTAGAGAAATTCAAGCCCTGGTAGGACCCTAAAGGAGTTGTTCAAACTTGATAATATTTTACATGTTGTATATTGTACTTACGCATGCACAGCTTTTGCCGGGTATTACAGAATGAATTGCCAAAATTTTTGTTTTTCGCTCCACCCTATGGAACAGTATTTCCCAAAGTCATATCGATAATTTTATTGCATCCATGCCAAACAGGTGTGCAGTCTTAGCTGTTCAAGGAGACCATACGCCTTATTGAAACTCATGCATCATGTCTAAACAGTACCTTTTTTTCATCTTTTACATGTAAGCAAATTGTTACCCTAAATCACCTTTTCATGTTTTTTTCTACATTTTCAAAGAATTAAAGAATAATTCAGAAGTTTTTAGGTCTTTTTTTCTGTATTGCGCATTGATACGCGTGCACTACCCATTGTATGCCAATCCGTGGCTGTCTTACACGGTTTTCTTCACCTTTTTGCTTACTCCTCTAATTGTTTTGAGCAGTGTAGTTGACTAAAATCTCTATTGACTAAGACTATTGTATCATGGAGTATTTGAATACATCGGCAGCAAGCCTTAAGGCTGTTTCCGCTAGCCTAATATTATTTTGTTAAAGTAAAGATGAATGATGGACAAAATATAGACCTAAAATTAGTATAACTCAAAAACTTAATAAAAAAATTGTCAGTTAAAAATGGGCAACTTTTATGTCTTATCATTACGTGAAACTTGAACAGAAATATAAAGTCAAAAGGTAAAGATGAATTGATTACAGTCAAATTTTATTCGAAGGAGTTCATTTAAAGACTTAATATGTAACAAAATTGCAATTATTGAACTTTAGTAGCTTTGTTTTTCAAAATTAATGAAACACAATATATTAATCTAAAATAAAAATTGCTATGCATGAGATTAGAAATTTCTGGTTTTTTCCTCATTAATGTGTTTTAAGGCTGGAATATAAAATAAACAATCTCGTCATTAGATATTGTTGCCCTTTTTCAGTTTCAAACTTCGCCAATTAATCAAATACGACTTAAAACAGAAAATTGCTAGTTTCTATTACATATCATTTTTTCTCTTTCCTTTACATTGTTGAAGGAAAACTTTTTCGCGCTGTCTGATTTAAGTTCAGAATTATGTGAGATTTTTCACTGCATGTTTTATATTTAACTGAGCCGTTATATAAATATATACACAGTCCAGTCACATTAATGTGACCACCTGTCAAAAGCCAGAATAACCACCTTTCTCAGAATGGACTGCTGCGAGACGTGCAGGAAGAGGGTCAATTGGGTTCTTGAAGGTGTTCACTGGTAGGTTGAGCCATGCCGACTAAAATGCCGTGTCCAGCTGCGCTAGGTTACGCAGGTGAGGATAAATGGCGCGAACAACCCAATTGAGATGGTCCCCCAGATTCTTCATTGGGCTTAAGTTAGGTGAGTTTGCTGACTAAGAGAGATCGGCAAACTCATCCTGGTGCCCTTCGAACCACGCATGCTCACTATGAGCGTTATGGCGCTTCGCATTATCCTGCTGGTAGATGCCATCGTCCTGAGGAAAAACAATCTAATATATAAAATTCTCGTGTCACAGTTTTCGTTGCCATACTCCTCCGAAACGGCTTGACCGATTTTGATGAAATTTTTTGTGCTTATCCAGTATCTGAGAATCGGCCAACATCTATGTTTCATCCCCCTTAATGTTAGGGGTAGTCCACCCCTAATTTTTTTTTTGTTCGCACATAACATCTGATCTACTGAACCGATTTGGACGATTTTTTTTAATCGATAGGAGATGTCGTAACTTAGGTACCATGTACTCATATGACGATATTTGTTCACTAGAAAAAAAGTTATGGTCGAAAAACTAACATTTCATGTCATTTAAAACAATATGTGTTATCGTAAATCCTTACTTCAATGAGCGACCCGATGGTCAAGTGGTTATGCGCGTCAGGTTGAAGTTCCTGATGGAATGAGATCGAATCCAGGCCCGCAAGGATTTTTTCGAACAGCTGCATGGTTTTTTTTTTTTTTTGAATGATTTTAATGATTGTAATGTCCTTATGCAGGTACATCCCCTCATGGGGATCTACCCCATATTTTTTATAGTACAAAATGACAGTTTTGGTCGGATCTTTGTTAAAATTGGCAATGGGGTCCTTCGATGCTGTAGAATTTTCTTATGGACGTTTGCGCCATTTTTGGGGGCTTTGAATCGATTGTGGCAATAAATGGTTTTTGATTTGCGGCACTTATATTATTTTTTCAAAAATTATATACACTATCAATTATATTATGTTAATTTTTGTACCTTTATAAAATTCTGTATTTTATACCTTGCATTTACGTCAAATTCAAGGTAAAATTAAAAGTCAAAAATTCTGAAGAAGATAAATATATATTAAAAATTAAAGTAACTATTTTTTGTGATTTTCATATTGGTTGTGACCAAAAAACATCATTACAAACAAATAAAATGTACCAAACACCATGAGTGTTGAGTTATTAGGCAAAATCTGCTGTGTAAAGTTTTTTTTCACTGCGAGAGGGGGGGGGGGGTATGAACGACCATTAAAGTGACACAAATTTTTAAAACATAAAGGTTGGATCTCCAATTATCTTGCTTCGTAATTTAAACCCGCCCCGGCTGTGCAACGGTACGCGATTAGTCATTCAAAAATTAATGAAAAACGTGATAGAAGCCAGGATTTTAAATGGCAAGTTCAGAGGTGAAAATATACTCATACCACGGATTCCTATTATACCTACAGATGTGCCAATTCAATTCAAACGTATTCAGTTTCCGATTAGATTGGCATTTGCACCCAAGCAGCACAAAGGCGTTCAAAACACGTTCTGCAACACGTACAGAGCGCACCAACCGGCACGTTCAAAACACGTTCTCGCAGCACGTGTTGTCAACGTCTATGTGTCTCATCGATCGATGGTAATTTGACACGTTGAAATCTGGTGTTGACCACCTTTTTTTGTCCCAGTTTTGAACGTGGAATGATAGGTTATATTTAGGTTATGGAAATACGTTTGTTTTCAGTGCTCCCCAGCTAAAAAAGTGTACTACGTTATGCCCCACTATCCGGGGCCGGGATGTGTTTTACCCGTGACGTCATTTTTAATCCGCCATTTTTGATCCATGATTGTCGCCATCTTGGTTGTAATGATTTATTTACTTAATTAATTTATTTAATTTCATTATTGATTGTTTAATTACTTTGAATTTAATACATTCATTCTGCGGGATTCGAACGCGGGTCCCTTGCAACTCCAGCAGGACACGCTAACCACTAGACGCTACTTGACCTTATCGAGGGAGAAAAATAAAACTCTAAAAGGAAATTTTTTGCAGGAGGCGCCATCTATGAAAGACTAAGGGCGTAAATCATATCATTTTATTAGTATGAATATAATGTTTTTTTACTGAAATGCATGCAAATCTGATTAGGATCTTGGGAGAAAGAGTTGTATAGGATAAAACTTAAAGTTTCTGCAGATATGATTCCTCCCCCCTTTCTAAAAAGCAGCAATTCACGACCTCAATTCTGAGAAATTAAGCACCTCCTTAAGCACTGAAATGACACCGTTATAATATTACTGTTTTTACACGTCAAATATCACGTTCCTAAAGCACTGAAATGACACCGTGATAATATTACTGTTTTTACACGTCGAATATAACTTTCAAGGTACACTTAGCACCGTTATTTGACCAACAACACCATTTTTGCACCAAATTTGAACGTTCTGGTGCTGCTGGGGCAATGACTATCAACAAATCCCAAGGTCAAACGATGTCTGTTTGTGGCTTAGATTTGAGAACACCATGTTTTTCACACGGACAATTATACGTGGCATGCTCTCGAGTGGGTAAACCATCCAGTTTGTTTGTGTTAGCTAAAGATGGACTAACAAAAAATATTGTTCACGCTATAGCATTAAGAGATTGATATTGTTTAATAGTGTTACTGTCGTGTCATTGAAATTCAAAGAATTTTAATATGCCTAGGATCTTAGCTCATGCAGAAAAAAGCAGTTGTAATTATGGCCTGAAGAAATGTTGGGGGAAATCCAGGGGTGGACTGGGTCCTTTAAGAGGGCACCAAACTTGAATTTCCGGAGGGCGCACTTGAGGGAGTTAGAGATTTGCCCCCCCCCCCTCCTCCAAAAAATTTAAAAAAAATTGCAAGGGATCATCCGTGAAAAAAAATTTTTCGTTTTTTTTAACGATGCAACTGTAGTCATCTCTGTGCTTTTAAGAGAAGAGAGTCAAGGGAAGATGGGAGTAAATGGTCTTCCACTGGCAAATGTTCAAAATTGACGCCGAAAATTTTCTGTAAAGTTACATGATGAGTTGAGATGTTCCCACCTGAATTTTTTCAAAAGTCAAGTCATTTTTTATTTGCATTTGGTAATGAAGGGGGTTAGGGATTTTTTACGAAAATGCAAAGAAATTTAAGTTTTGCAAACTCAATTTACAGTAGACATTGATAGCATGAAAGAAATGAAAAGGTCCTAGGGGTCTCTTCGAAAAATTTTCAACATTGAGCTCTGAAAAACTGAATTGCGTCTTATCTTTGGTGTCGTTAGAGGAGAAAAGGGTTTGATATTCTATTTCGGAATTTTTTTCTCAAATTAAAGTCTTTAAGACTTATTGACTATCTTTAGCTACGTTAGGGATTCTGGTGGTATTCCTACCGAGTTTTGTTGACAGCGAAATCGTACACATGCAAGTTTCGGCTATGTTTGGTAACTACAAAGAAAAGGGGATGAGTTTCTCTCACGAAACCTTTTTAAAAATAAAACAATGTCAATTCTACTTCATTGTTAACTTCCTCTTCTAAAGTAAATAAACTACAAATAAGTAAACTTAAATGTAAGACACATTTTGGCTGACAATAACTAAAAAAACCGTTCTGACAATATGTTTAAAATCGATGTAACATTTGCACTTACAGTTGCACCCTTGTGCAAATTAATTGAAACAAACTCGAAAAATTGAGAAAACTAAGGAACGAACTATTTTGTTTTAATTGATATAAAATCAAAAGTTTTTATGACTTAATATGATCACTACAACTCTTTCTGAACATTTGGACAGGATTCGGCATGGAATCTACCAATTTTTTGCACTCCTTTGTAATATGTGTGGCCATGAATTATCGCAGTGATTACCTTCTCCAAAGTGGAATAGTCCTTATGCAATAATATATTTTCGCATATAGCCCAAAGATTCTTGATTGGATTGATATCAGGAGAGTTCTCAGGCCATTCAGATGCCTCAATTTGGTTTTCAGGTATGAATTTTTTGGTCATTTGGACGCATGTCAAACAATAAATCCTGTTGAAAAAATCTCGATTCATCTGGGTATCGTTCCTTCAACACTGGTAAAGCATTAGAATAGTAATAGATTGCTCAAAATACATCATACCCTCAACAGTCTGCAAGGAACCGACCCCAATGTAACCGAGAACAATCCCAAAACATCTTTTGAGGGCGATTTACATATTGGTTCATGTGGCAATCCTGAATTCTTTCCCCTGAAGATCTCCGTACGTCTTGAGTTCGTTGACCTTGGACAATGAAATGAATTTTGCACTAAATAGTCCTTTTCTCCAATTTTCAGCAACTCGATTCTTACATTTTAACACCCACAAACACCGCGCTTTTTCTTCACTAGTGGGGTCAGAAGTTGTTTCTTCATTGACCGATAGGCTAGCCGACCAGCTACGATAAGGTGCCTTCGAACAGTAGATGAGCTAATATTTATTCCATGCATTTTTAAATCTCTAGTAAGAGCTGCACCAGCCACTTGAGTTTTTTTTTTTTTTACCTTGCAAAAGTAGAAAAGAGTCATCTCATGGTGCTGTTTTCAATTTTCGTGATCATTTCCTTTTCCTCTTTAGAGACATCAATCCTGCTTCTCTATTTTGTTTTATAATACGGCTCAACTAACGCCAACTATCTTCGAAATCTCTCTTTAATAAGTCTTTAGCGTATGTTCAGAAAGAGTAGCAATTTGTGTACGATTTCGCTGTGTTATATCCACTGCTGACGACAGTGAAATCTCAACTGCCGTGATTAGTTGCACTTTCCATCCTGTACCTACACTCTTAGAACCCTTATGATTGGTGGAAATTGATGATAGGTAAAGGATTTAATTATCCCATCCATATTTTTATTAATCTTAGTATAATTGGTGAGAAAAATTGGAATAATTTTAAAATTCATGACAAACATACTTTGTTTCAATTAATTTGCACAAGGGT
>JAXGGA010013613.1:0-34663 GCA_038373865.1 Uloborus plumipes
GGATACATTTTAAAGTTATAAGTATACTTTTGGGCGACACCAGAAAAAATGGAGGTAGGATTTTGGGGACATCCTCCCAAATTAGATTTGAAAACACATTCTTAAAAAGGCAGTTTCTTTAATCTTAGGTTTCGTGGTGTTGAGACTTAAGTTCAGATTCCACATGAAACATTTAAATGAAACATTTAAAATTGGTGCAATTTTTGGCAGTTTTTGGTAACGTTAACTAGATCGAAAGAGGTCCCTCATAACTATTCTTCAAATTTGAAGTTATTTTAAGGCTAAATTTAACAATGCTAGGGAGTCAGAGCTATTTTTAGTGTTCTCTGAAATGGAAGAATAAAAAACGCAAATTTAAACTTTTTTTTTTTTTTTGTCGAAGTTGACTGAATAGTAAAGGTTCGAGAGTTTTCTCCGGAATTTTTTTGCATATTGAACTCTGAAGATGTTCGAATACGATTGTTAGTTTGGTGCTTCTAGGGGGATACTCTTACGTCAGAAAAAGTCTGTCAAGTCAATTGGCTGTCATCTAGACATTTTTAGAAACTGACCTCGTAAAAACGAAATTTTATTCTCCGTTTGTTCACGATTCTAGAAGAGGCGAGTAGTTCGAGATTCCCACCTTTCCTCGAAAAATTTTCAAATGGACATCAATAACACATTTTTTGTCTGTTCTAGGTTCTTACGACGCTGTGGAAGGGGGCACCCACCTCAAAAACTTTTTTGAAATTCAAGTGCTATTGCCAAATTTTAGGCTATCCTTCATGACATTAGAGAAACATCAGGGTTCGGGATATAACCCCTGAAAATAAATATGTTAAAGCTCTCCTGTAGAAAAAGAAAAGCAGAAGGTTTCCTGCCGCCTCCGCCCTAAACATGTCCTCAAAAGCACATTTCAAAATGTACCCACCGCCCCCTTACCGCCCAAAATATATCCACTGCCCCCCTGACGCCCAAAATATGTTCACCGCCCCTCAACATCTTCCCACCGCCCACCGGGGGGCGGTATCGCCCCAGTTGAGAACCACTGGAATACATCATAAAAAAATTGAAAAACTGGAGACGGGGGGGGGGCTAACTAAATTTTTGAATTATACCTGTGCCCCCCTGTCGAGCAAGCTGGCCCCCCTATCGGACATTTCCTAGCGCCACCTCTGTATTTTTTTATTGGATTTTGAAACTCACGAACAACAAATATCAGTTGTAAAAAATGGTTCATGTTTAAAGTTAATATAGTTGAAACGCCTTTCTGGATAGTTTCGCACCATTCTACACACACCAGAGACCAGAGTAAACAATTCAGCCAAAAAAATTTACATTATTGGCTTTAAAATTCCACATGGGCATGGGTGATTTGGAGCAGAAGTGAGTGGGTAAGCTACAGAATGGAAATTTACAAAGCTATGTTCTGCACCTCGGTCATCGTGGTGAGATGGCTTTTTGTGAAAAGGCCTTGTCAACTCAAAGAGGTACTGAATGAGTTAAAATAAATGCCATCAGGAAGAATTTTTAAGGTTTAATGTAAGAATAATTTGTTTTAAATTAATGGCATTAATATTTTATTATTTTTTTCAAGTTCAAAAAATGTAAGAGTGGCAAATTGGTATCTGTGAAGTTTAAAGCTTCAAATTTCACAGGTAGATACTAATTTCTAACGTACGGATTCTTTGTCTTAAATTAATTACATTAAGATTTGTTTTTTCAATTTTTTATCGAAGTTAAAAACATGTAACCGTGGTAAATTAGTACCTACTAGTTATATTTAAAACTTTGAAATTTAAAGTTTTATATTTCACAGATAGGTACCAACTTCTAATGTACGGATAGTTTGGTTTCAACTAATTACATTAAAATTTTATTTTATTCTATTTAGTTATTGAAGCTTAAAAAGTAGTGGCAACTTGGCATTTATCTGTGAAATTTAAAGCTTAAATTTTACAAGTAGGTATCAAATTTTAATGTACGGATAATTTGTTTTAACCCATTTATGCCCAAGTTTTTTAACAATTTTTTTCATTTTTTATCTTCTTAAAACTCGTACTTGGAATATTTTAAATACATTTTAGGCGTCAAATAGATCATCGCTGCCATATTTATTAAGTTATTCAATGTCCTGTTTATGGCATACTGGGCATATATATGAGCAAATGAGCATGATTAGACAAAAGTGATATAATAGTTTTTGCCAACTTACATTACGGAATACTTTTGTTATCTATTTTAAGCAAATCATTTTAAAATAGTTTAATTTTATGAAAAATAAGTTCGCAAAAAACACTATATTTCTGCGACTACCCATGCTGTATCGTTGTTTGACTCATTTATCTTAAAAGAACTGTCAATAAATGAATTCTAATGGCCAGCTAGAGGCTTCATATGGTTTTCGCAAGAAGAAGGAATATATTACTTGTGAAAAACAGCTTTAGTAAAAGGATACGTATTAGAGGTCTTTGCAGTAACTAACAAGCGTCCCATTTTTAGGCTACTGGGCATAAATGGGTTAAATTAATTACATTGGGGCATATTTTTTGAAGTTCTAAAAATGTAATACTGGCAAATTGGTAATCTACCTTTGAATTCTGAAACTTTAAAACAGAAAGAAAGAACAGAAAAAGAAAGAAATTAAGGAGGAAAAACAAATAGCAATAGATTGAAGACTAAAAAAAAACTGCAGCAAATCCACATGCACTCTTTATTTTATGTCACATGTAGTATAAAAACTTACACTCAAAAGATAAAAAATAAAAAGAGATAAACCAAACTTAAAGTCTAGCATGTAGTTGAACGAGCTGTTTTTTAAGTATGTAAGAAAAGTTTTAACAGTGGAAATATTATTAATAAAAATATTTTATTTTTTTGCAAACGGCTTTAATTTTATTCACTCATTGTTACTATTTTCTTGATACAAGATATATGCTGATCCTGGAAATTGATACCTAGTAAATAGAAGGATGAAACTGATAACGACTCTTATCTTTTGAAATATTTATTTTAACTGATAAAAGAAAAACATACACTAAGTTAAATAAAACAACACACGGATTAAATTCGGTTTTGAATGATTCGTTTTACTGCTCGTAGTTGAAAGTTTTGAATTTTTTTTTTTTTTTTGTCACATAGTCCAAAACATTCACGCATTGTTACAGTATGCTGTAGAGGCAACACAATCAAAACATGTAAATATAAACAAATAAAAAATTTTCAATCTTTTGACAAATTCATTTCATATAATTTCAGTAAAAAGTGCACCAGGAATATATTATAACCGTAACTCATTTGATTTAGAGATCTAATATTAAATGCTCGTAATAAGTTCAATATTAATTTAATATAACAAAACCAATATTGGTTGAAATTCTCTAACGATGATTGCTAAGTTCGCTAAATCAAATACCCTGAATCAAAGTAATCAACAATAGAATTTGAAACATTTTCTTGACAATAAACATAGTGTATTTAACAAGAAATTTTAAGTGTTTAGAGCATGAATCAAGTTTACAATGCTTCGTAAAAACATTCGTTTTAATGAAGTCTGTTAGTTTTGATATTTAAGAAAATAATTTAGAGCGTTTTAAATCTTTTTTTTTTTTCGTTTTTCTTTATTTCTTACCAACTATATCCAACAGGATATCGAGAAACAAAGTATCTACATTAAATAGTTCAAAAGAAAGCAAATTTTGAACTTAAAAATATATTTCCGTTATAGTTGTGGTGAATAGAAAATATACGAATTCATTAATGCATTGCCGAAAACGAATAACGAAAAATTTTGCTTGAATATACAAAGTTCGTAAAATAATTTAATAAAAAGGGATGGTATATTTTTGAAAATAATCGCAGAGGCTAAAACTTCTGAAAATTTGTTTTATTAAATGAGCATTATTGTCGCTTATTGTATGAATTTGGAAAGAGGATATTTTCTTAATAATTATGATACGGCAATATAAGCACCACGTGGTGCTGCGTGAAAAATGAAAGTATTACTCATATTTAACAGAATGTTTCAGCAAACAACTCCAATGAATTCAAGTTCGTTTTTTCCTAAGAACATAGTAAAAACTATACGGATTTGTTTTTTCTATTTTTCATTTTCTTTAAAAATTTTAGCATACCTCAAATTTTGAACATGCTACGCTAAAATATGATTTTACTTACATTTTTCAAAATGTTCTTAGACCGACTACACTACTTTTAAACTCCATGTAAAATGCTGTACATAAGCGCCTGACTTAGTTCTTATCCTTTAAATTAAAGGAGCACACATGGCAAGGAAACAGCTGCTAGACAAACAATTGTCTTACGCGGATACTATGCAAAAATGATAACGATATCGACGATTGACTGCTCTGCATACAACAATTGGGATTGCGATGCCTTAGTAAAAGTATTTTACGATAAACAATCTGAACCTGATATGTGCTGAAGTGCTTTTTGACATAATTTTATGATTCTCCATTGATAAATTGTAAAAGATAATAGATGATAATCACTTTGTTATGTAAATAAAAGGACGGACTAAATAGTAAATGAAATTCTATTAACAATTTATGTTTATATCTGACTAAAAAGATTTACCCGTCAACATTTGACAAGTGTCATTTTTTATAATAAAATTAACAATTGTAAATTGCAGAACATAATTATGTCGTCAAAGATGTTGGTGTCTTAATATTGTGTCATTTAAAAAGTCCTCGCGCTCTTTTCTAACCAGATCGTTTGGCTCATATATTTCGAGGTACACTAATCCAATTGCGTTATATGAGTATTCGTTTGAAAGGTGGCATTTCAGGCTACCTTTTTGTGAGCACGTTCAAGTATTTCGCCAATCGAGTAAAACGTTATAGTGCTTTAAAAATGACTGAAATATCTGAAAAATACGATAGGTAATGTTTTTTCACTGGAAAAAAGGTAAGAAAGCCCCAAGAACGGCCGATGTTTTTTAAAAATGTTATGTAAGGATGCAATGAGTGAATGCCTTAATCAAAAGAGGTATACTCTATTCCGTTCCAGAAATTTCGATGTCGAAGATACACCTCTCTTTGGTCGGCTATTCACTGAAAAAGTCGATGAAGTTTTTCAACTGGTTTAGCGGGACCAACGCGTAAGCTCTTAAAAGATGGAGGAGACACTTAGCATCAACCACATAACAGTTTGGGGTCCTCTGAAGAGAACAGGTTGCTCAAAGAAGCTCCATGTTTGAGTGGCACGAGAATTACCGAAGAAAAAAATGATCGACAGAGCTACTATCAGTAAAACGCTTCTAAGGAGATCCGAAATCGATTCTTTTTGAAGCAAATTATTACAGGAGATGAAAAATGGATTAGATACGAGACAATGAAATGCATGCGATCTCGGTAAAGGGCTGTGACCCACCACAAACGGCTTCAAATCCAGGATTGACGGTAAAAAGGTGTTTCGTAGAAATGAAGGGCATTGCTCATAATGAACTGATAAAACCTGGCGCAATAGTAAATTCTATCTTCTATTTTGCATAGCTCAACTGTTTCAATGAAGCAATCAAGAAAATTCGACCAGAATTGGCCAACAGAAAAAGAGTTGTGTTCCACCTTGATAATGCTAAGCCACATTCATCTTTGATGACTTAGAATAAATCGAAGAAACTTGGTCATGAACTTTTGGTGTATCTAACGTATCGGCCGGACCTTGCTAATTTTGATTATCATTAGTTTCAGTCTCTGAAAAATTCTTCTGATGGCAAAAAATTGGCTAACTAAGCAGTCGCTAAAAATCACTTGACTAAGTTTTTCGCAAATAAACCTCAGAAGTTTTACACCAATGGAATTATGCAGCTACCGAGGGAATAGCCAAAGGTCATAAATGATAATGAGCATACGCACTTAGAATAAAATTAATTTTCAAATAAAAAAAATTCTTACTCAAAAACTTACGAAAAAAGCGCGGAGACTTTTTAAATGACCCAATAATTTACTTCATTCATTTTTTTTTGAATTAGTGGGAACATATTTTTTATTTAGTTTATAGAATCGTCGAAAGAGAGAAAGAGGCAAAACTTTAAGCTGCCTATTAATACTTGCTTTATTTTATTTTAATTAATTAATAAATAAATAAATAAATAAATTTATTTATTAATTTCTCCATATTCTACATTTCGATATTCTACAGAGCTGAAACTATTTATGACAGTCAGGGAGAGTAAATTTATTACCTTTAATATTTCTAAAAATTACAATTAGACTCTATACTAACTGAGTGCTAAATGACTGGGCAACCACAAATATGTATGGTTTCATGAAATGCAGGGATGGTACAAACAGGTATGGATACACAGTAAAATTTTAAAGGGAGGGGGTCATGCTAAAGAATGTAAGTTTTGAGAGTCAACAATTTCTTAAACTGCTTATATGCGGGTGTCAATAAAAAGGCCCAAATCAAAGCACCTAATAGAGGGCACAAACGGTTACTAATAATTTCATAAGCAATTAAAGGAAATACATAATATTTCACTGATTTACTTCTAGTAATAATTTATGAATTGAAAAGATTATTGCAACCGTTTGCATTTTCTTAATAAAGTATTGAAAACAATGTGGATGGAATAAGGTGGTTCAGGATCCCAATGACATTCCCCTTACATCCGCCCTTGAGTAAGAAACAGTTTCAGAAAGCTTGCTTTTATATCCTCCTAAACTTTTAATAGTGTGAAAAGAAGCATGATTGTTAAATTACCACTGTTTCAGTGGAATAGAAAGATACAATTCAAAGCTGATTTTGTAGAAACTGCATTTTGCATGTTTATTTCTTTTATGAAGATGAATATGTAAAACAGGATATTTTTTTAACAAGAAACTTTAAATCTGATGTGGGGAATAAACTTGAAGAAGGCAAGATAAAAAAATATTTTTGAAATAAAAAATTGAACCGACTTCAGAACTTCACTCGGCAAGTGCTCTAAAAAGTAAAAAATAATTTTATTCTTTGAACACCCATTGATACTACATTTAAACATAAGTTTTGAAGTCGGCGCAAAAACACTAAATAGAATCATACGAAACTATAATTCAACTATAAATATAAATTTCAATGAATCCAGGTTCTTAATTCGCATTCTCATACACTACATTAACAACAGAACCACATATATATGTAATGTTACAAATATTCAACTTTTAATTTTCAATGGTTTCTCAGAAAAATATTGGCAAAATATAGTTGAACATCATTTTATCTATAGTTTTTGCGCCGACTTCAAAACTTATGTTTTAGTATCAATGGGTGCTCAAAGATTAAAATTTTTTTTACTTTTTAGAGCACTTGCCGAGTGAAGCTCTCAAGTCGGTTCAATTTTTTTTTCAAAAACATTTTTATTTTATTCTTTTTAGTGTAAATGTACTTCAGAAATAAGGTAATGTTTCCATTACGAAACTTCACCTAATTTTCTTAAGTAAACTGGCTGCGTGGCCCGGTGTTGCACGGGCTACCTCTGAACAAAATATTAACAAAACTTGAACATTTCGTAAGACTGGGCGTCTTACCAATTGTTTTCCAAAGGTACTTTTATTTTTGCGTTTCCCCGTGTAATATTTACTATATACTTATTATATACGTATCATCGCGTGATGTAATTAAAATAGTTTTTTATGGATTGTTGTCTTATAAACGTGGATGAAACCGCCGGGCACAGCTGTGCCATAATAAAGGTCATATTCATGCAAAGGATTTCTCATTTTTTGTTCCAGTTAAAAATACTACGTACGAGGCCCGCCAATGAGTTTCATGTTTGATTCAGTTGAGCCTTCATTTAAAATTCTCATTATCATTATTATTACTGTTTCATATCAACCACGTTTTATAACAATAGATTTCATATTTAATCATTTCGGACAAATAGCTTTAAATCTGAGCAAAAATGTGAAGATTTTTCTCAATTTCTTCAGAATTCCGGAATCCCGTTATCAATCCTAACGTCAATTAAAACTAATGAAGCCTGAAAAAATCATTCAAAAAAAAAAAAAAAAAAACCATGCAGCTGTTCAAAAAAATCCTTGCAGACCTGGACTCGATCTTCTTCCATCAGGAACTTCAACCTGACGCGTTTAACCACTTGACCATCGGGTCGCTCATTGGAGTATGGATTTACGATAGTGTATATTGTTTTAAATAACACGAAATTTTAGTTTTTCTATCATAACTTTTTTTCTAGTGAACAAATATCGCTATATGAGTACATGGTACCTAAGTTACACCATCTCCTATCGATTTAAAAAAAAATCGTCCAAATCGGTTCAGTAGATCAGATGTTATGCGCGAACAAAAAAAAAAAAAAAAACATACGCTTTGAATTGAGAACCTCCTCCTTTTTTGAAGTCGGTTAAAAATGAAATGCAGTCACTAATTTACTTCTGTTACATTTAAAATTTTGGAATACAGTAGAAGCTTGATTAATGGAAATAAAGTGGGACAGGACTTAGTTCGGTAAATCAAAAATTCTAAATAAAAATGGTACTAAGTCTTTTAGGGGACAGCAGAAATCTGACTTTGATTTTAAACTAGTTCACGTTTGGAAAAAAATACGACTACATATGATAATTTGAACTATATCACTATAGTTATAAACAAATTTGCTCAGTAAATGTCACACAAATCAGAAAATATGTTTTAAATTCAATAAGACAAAATATGCAGTGCACTTTAATCTTTATTATATTGCTAATACTGCTAACAATTTTTTAAACCTTAAACATAGCACGTAGATAAGAAAATACTTAGAAAACAATACTTTACTTTTCAATTCAGATTTAACTATATTGTAAGAAATAGAATTATTTAGTGTTCCAAAGTGGTGGGTTGGAGAAAAAGACAGAGAAATGCATAGTTAGTTTGTATCTAAAGTAAGTAGAAACGGTTATCTTCAGTGACGCTGAAGTGATGTTTTCTTACCAATAAATAAATCATTCAGTAAACCGACTTTTTTTTACAAGGTTTTGGTGAAAAAAGTTTCAGATAGTGGAAGTTCTGCTGCATTTTAACATTTTTGTATAAATTGCACTTAATCTTTTTACACGACTAAAAACGTACATTGTACACTTACATATTTCACATTATGATTTGTCAAAAAGTTTTGATACATCTTCTAATTTCTTTCCTTTTGTCTCTGGTACTAAAAAGATAACGAAAAATATTCCTATCAATGTTATGATGCTATACAGCCAAAATGTTCCGTAAGAACCTATAAGATCTTGAATTTGGACAAACGTTTTCATAACAATAAAGGCAAAAAGTCCACAATGGAATATGACAATGCCACTGATAGTACTACGTGCTCTTACTGGAACCATTTCAGCAGCTATAAAACTGGGTATTGGCCCATATCCTATGGAATACGCAATCACATAAGAAATTAAGCTTACCAAAGGAATCCAGTTATAAGTTTCTTGAAAGCCTTCCTTCTCGAATGACAAATAATAATACGTACCTAAAGAAATAAGGCTTGCGGACATTAATGATCCTGAAATTATGAGAAGTATTTTCCGTCCTGCTTTATCGACAATCAAGTTACTTGGTATAGTCACAAAAACTTGAACAGCACCAATAATAATTGTGGCTTTTTTAGGATCCAGAAAGCTTTTTGCTATGTCAAATATTTTGGAAGAATATCCAAAAATGACCATTAGGCCAGAAAATTGTTGGAAGAACATAAGTCCTACTGCTATTAAAGCTGGTTTGTATACCGTGGGGTGCTTCATCTCTTTTAAAGACAATCTACCTTTCCGTTCATTTTGAAGATCTTTGTATATGGCATTGCATTCTTCAACCACATTTACGCTCGCTCCTTGTAATTTTTGCATAACATTGATTGCTAGGTTAAGTTTACCTTTTGCTAGCAACAATCGCGGGGATTCAGGCATTGGCAGAAAACAAAAAAATGCAAATGCAGAAAAACCAGCTCCAGCCAGAGCTAGAATTTGCCAGGAGACATAAGATCCAATAAGTACAACGAGCAAATTTCCAATTACCAAGAATCCTTGAAAAGCTGAACCTAATAATCCTCTAACACCTGCAGTTGAAATTTCAACACAGTACGTAGGAACAGAAACAATGGCAACACCACATCCAATGCCAGTCAGAACTCGTCCTATTATAACTACTGCTACATCTTCAGCCATAGAGATGGTAAGCCATCCGGCCATTAGTGGAATTGTGTTGTATACTATAAGGTCTTTTCTGCCAATCTTGTCCAAAAGTGGTCCTAAAAATAAATAGATAAATAAAGATAGATAGTAGTACTTGATGCTAAAAACTGCTATTAATAAATCATTCACATAATTTACATAAGATAAGGTTTTGAATTTTCTGTTTGAAATTTTTTATAGGGCAATGATTTAAGTCTTCATTATATGTTCCTTGGATGTGCAGACAACACTAATAGAGTTAGACAGTTTGTAAAAAGAAATGCAGGTGCACTTCAGTCCCTTAGCATAATGATAGGGTGGGCTACATCCTAGAGCAAATTAGGGCTATTAAGGAGCTTTCTAAACAAGGTACCCTTAAAACTTTATTTACTTTAAGTGCTATCTCAAGTACATTTTTTTTTCTAAATAATATCTGTATGATGGTAGTCTTTAATTAAAAAAAAATTCTAAAGGTTCTCGCAAATTAATTAAGTACGAACAAGGTATAGGCGTAAAACACATTTTTTTTCACTGAAGAGAAAAAATCAAAGCGTTAATTTTGTTCTGAAAATAGTTTAATCATTTTGCAATATGATATTTCTAAGCAAAATTTCAGGTAGAATTTTGAACCACAGCTTTAATAAAGCTATGTTCCATAAGAGTAACTTTGAAATAATGTAGAGTTGGTTAACTTAATTGTACACTAGCTTGGAACGAAAGTAAAAGGAAAAAAAATCGTTTCGAAAGTAAATTACTAATAGTGTTGAGAAGCTGTGATTTGGACCGATAAAGAAGAATCTAAAACATTTTTATCCTGTTTGATTATCCATCTTGAGGGTACGCTCTGATCTGGAACTTTACAAAATGTCCTAATTTTCCCTAAAATGACCTTTTTTAATACAGCTAATTTTTATTGTTGATAGAGGCTAAAAGTTGTCGTTCGTATCACAAAAGATGGAATGAAAATATTTTTAGTTTAAGTTTTCATCTTAGGGTTCCCCGTGACTTTGAATTGTAAAATTCTTTTACAATAAAACTTAACAAAATTCAACAAGAATATATTTTTTAAAAACTTAGATTCTTTTTTCCTTTTCGATATTCAATTTGTAATACCGCAGAAAGGATTTTCATTCATGCCACAAACTTAGAGTTATAGATACTTTTATTCACTTTTACTGTCAGATGTGTTCCTGATTTCAATGTTTAAAATCTTGCTTTAATTTTTAACATTACGACGGAGCCGATGTGAAGTGGCTAACGTAAATACTGAAATACATTTTGAAAAGCCTTTCTAGTACTTGATATGTCAACTTTATTATGAGGAATTTCCACGGAGATATCTACTGATACACTTTAACGGTAAATCTTTTTGCACATAAAAGGTATCATAACTCGGCACTAAATATAGATACAAAGATTTGGTAAATGGTATTTTAAAGAACGTTAGTTGCCGCTCAATCTGATATGCAATATGACTAATTTTATTAAAAAAAATATTTTTTTAAATGAAATTTAAATTTCAAATTTAAATTTCTCGAAAAACATAAAATGAATTTTTTTCAAAAAATTCTCAAAAATGTTTGTGTATTTTACCTTTGCTTGTACAAATTTTTAGGTTGTAATCTCAATGGGATCATATTTTTTTGAATTTTTTAATAAAACTGTATAGGCAAAAAGTGATATTTTTCAGATTCTATTTATTTAAATGCTAAGTTATCTTGCTTGTGATGGTCTAAAAAGTAGTAAGTAAACATGAATATGCTTGAAGTGAGCTGGCATGAGCTTGTAGATTGGTTATGTTCTTTCCCCCTCACCCCCCTCCCCCGCACAACAGATACAAAATGAATAGTTATCTTGGTATATTTGGGTGGGGGAGGGGGATACTTCGTCTAGTTATAAGGAAACCCATTTACCAATTTTAAATAAGTTTACTATTCATTTTGTATCAAAGAATTTTTTTAAAAAACATTTTCAACAATTTTGAAATAAAAAAGAATGGTTGTGCAGGGCAGAGAGGGGGAGGGGGAAAGAACATGACCAATCTACAAGCTCATGCCAGCTCACTTCAAGCATATTCATGTTTACTTACTACATTTTAGGCCATCGCAAGCAAGATAACTTAGTATTTAAATAAATAGAATCTAAAAAACATCAATTTTTTCCTATATAGTCTTATAAAAAAAATCAAAAAAATATGATCCCCTTGAGATCCCAACCTAAAAATTCGTACAAATAAAGGTAAAATACACAAAACATTTTGAGAATTTTTTGAAAAAAATTCATTTTATGTTTTTCGAGAAATTTAAATTCGAAATTTAAATTTCATTAAAAAAATTTTTTTAATAAAATTAGTCATGTTGCATATCAGATTGAGCGGCAACTGACGTACTTTAAAATGTCTTTTACCATACGTTCTATTTATATTTGGTGCCGAGTTATGATCCCTTTTATGTTCAAGCATAAATGGAAAAACGAGGGTTTTTCCAAAGTTCAGTCTCATAAATAAAAATATAATAGAGATAAAAATCTAAAAATTGAGACTTTTGATTACCTCAAGGGGTACAGTTGATGAGCTAGAAAGAAATACAAAAATGTGAGGGAAAAATTTTCTCAGATTTTGGATCACTTGACATGGAATGACCCACCCTTATTACTTAATTTACACTGCTCGACATTGAAAATGCAACACCAAGAAGGAGTGGTCAGAAATTGATGAAATTTGGTAAGAAGACAAAGACAGCATGGAACAATAAGTGATATTTATTTCAAAATAAATAAGCAAAATTTAGAGCGAGGACGGCGTCGGCTCAGTAAGAAGTAGGACCACCGCGGACAGCGATGCACGAAGAAACACGTCTAGGCATGGAGTCAATAAGCCTGCGGATGGTGTCCTGAGGGATGGCACTCCATTCCCTTTCAACCATTTGCCACAGTTCATCCTCTGAACGAGGCAGTGGCAGGTTCTGCAAACGGCGTCCAATCACGTCCCACACATGTTCGATTGGTGACAAGTCAGGAGAGTATGGTGGCCAGGAAAGCATCTGTACACCTCGCAGAGCATGTTGGCTGATTCGAGCACTGTGAGGCCGGGCGTTATCCTGTTGAAAAATTGCATTTGGCAGACCCTGAAGGTAGGGGATTGCCACCGGCCGCAGTACATTATCTACATATCGTTGGGCCGTCATAGTGGCCCCGAATACGAACTAGAGGTGATACGGAATTGTATGCAATAGCGCCCCAAACCATTATGCCACGTTGTCGCGCTGTGGGGCGTTCCACAGTTACTGCCGGATTCGATCTTTCTCCACGTCGACGCCACACACGTATGCGATGACTATCGCTGGACAAACAGAAGCGGGATTCATCTGAGAACACTACGGTTTGCCATTCTGCCATCCACGTCGCTCTGGTCCGGCACCATTCCAAACGTTGGAGTCTGTGCTGTGAGGTCAGTGGCAGTCTTCTTAGCGGGCGCCGTGTTTGCAGGCCACGTGCAACCAGTCGACGGGAAATGGTTCTGGTCGACACAGGAACATCCAGGGTACCTTGCACGTGCTGCAGAATCGACGTACAAGTGACTTGCGGGTCCGCCACAGCTTGTCGGTGAATCCGTCGTTCCAAGCGGTCTGACGTCACTCTGGCTGCACCTGCACCCCTCAATATGGCTACATTTCCTCTCTCCAACCATCTCCGACACAGCCGATGCACAGTGCTTGCATCCATGTGGGTATCAGCTGCAATTTGACGTATGGACCAACCTCCCCTTCTCAGTCCGATCACCATACCCCTTGTAAAGTCGTCTATATGCTGGAAGTGTCTTCGTTGAGGACGGCGTGTCATTTCCTCCTATCACACGTATCCTTCGAGACAAAAACCAAATTTCTCCGATAATTAGTCTGGCAGAAAAACCAACATGAACATAGCCCACTTTTCAACTTAATTCTCTTATATCTTACTTCACGTGCGTCGGAGAGCTGCGCATTTCATATCATTTGCATAACTCAGTGACGTGCGTCTACGGTAAAATTTGCAGGAATTTCTGACCACTCCTTCTTGGTGTTGCCATTTTCAATGTCGAGCAGTGTATATACCATGGCAAATCGAATTTTATGACTGTTCATGACGATTGATAATTCATACCATAATTTATAAATAACAGCAGAAGATATTATGAAAGTGTATGCCACTATACGGTTCACAATTCTGCCGTGCTAAGCACAAAAATCGTATCTGCACTTTTTAACAAAATTGAGTTATCACCACCAGGTGACTCTTTGCGGCGTATTTTACCGGAATACAAAATTATATGGTCATTTGAAAACGAAAAGTATTTTTAAAGAAATTCTGAAAAAGTTTCATCTGAATCAAATACATGGAACAAAACTTTTAAGAGTTATATCTCAGATTGAACTCGTTTGCAGATACCACTTTTGCGTTTAGCACGGCAATATTAAGATACAGCACTTATATAAGGATGGTTCCAAACATTTTTATTTGTTTATTTATTTATTTTTTAAAACAGTGAAGAGTTAACCTTTTCTCTCTTCTGAATTTTAGGCTGTGACAGATCCTGTGATTCAGGGGGTTACTTCAGAAATCCACAAAATATAATAGTAACGAGGAAAAATAGTTGAAATGTTATCAAAGGCTTGAATCGGATTACGAAGGCAAGGAAATTTTATAATTCTACGAAATTTAATAACTCTAAATTTTAATTTTGAAGTAAAAGACTATTATGAGGTCATCGGTTTTTAGAAATGGAAAGTAAAGGAGCCGCTATGCTTCGAACAGAAATGGTAGACAAAGCTTCGAAAGAAATAGTGCATGACATCAAACCTTCTGAATTTTTTGATTTCCAAAACGTCCTGTGTAATACTCAAGCTTCAATCAGCTATGGTTTATGGAGAAACCAAATAAGATGGATTTTTTAGGACCAAATTAGAATCTATAAAACTTACAGCATGATTATTAAGCCAAATAGCCAGAAGCTATTGGCCAAACCAATTCGCCCTTCAAGTCATGTTTTGTATTTAGCCATGGGCAATGCGGTAACACTTCGAGGGCTCAAAAGTCTGAGAATTTATCAGCAACATCGTTATTTTCGAGGTGTGACTTCTGAGAGTTCTTGCAAGCTCGATCCATAATTTCACATTTCGTCTTTGTTTTCTGTCATGCGTAAATTTTGCAATTTACTGCAAATTTCATACGCTAAGTGCGGGATAAGTTGTATTTTACTGTGTGATAAATACTTTTCCTAGTTCATTTTTCTCCACATTGGTTTGAGAAATAATGTCTCTTAAAGCTAATATTTTCACAGCAATAATCACTTATGATAATTTTTTTTTCCATAGTACGGATAATTACGGTACTGGTCAATTTTAAGCACGATTGGAACATTTAAAAATAATTTCATGTTAAAATGTTAATACGTGTTTTATAATCGGAATAAAAAGCCGTCTTTCAAGCAGTTACATTAAATTTATGGAAATTTGATTTTTGATGAAATCAATGAAAATATTGGCCGAATTCAAGAACTCGGCGGACCCTTAAGATATTATCTGTTATTGAAATATTTTTATAGGACAAAATATTTATATGAAAGGCAATTTTATCGCACTATTACTTTTATCAAGCTTTGAGTTTTTCACTCCACCCTATCCTATTGCTTACGCTCCACTATACCAAGAACATATTCGATTATCATTAAAACATCGGGTGACAAGAATCGAGCTGAAGTTGGACAAAGTGAAGTGTACGTTAGTAACAAAGGAATAATATAAAGTCTTTAAAAGGTAAAATATATTCTATAAAACAATACAAACATTAGTAGGGGATGATATGAATGAGTCATACGGATGAGTCATTTGGTCAATAAGTCACTACTACAGATAGTTATCAAAATAATGGAAACACTTGAGATTCATAAGAAAAATCTACCGTTCATCGCAAAATAAGCTATCAATTGTTCTTTAACTTTAGTCATACAAAATATAGACTTCACTGGACATTTCCACATTGAAATTAAATCACTCAAGCATTTGGGGGACGACAAGAAGGGGAGGGGGGTCGGAAGAAAAAACGCTTTTTGGCCATAACTCTTTGAAAACAGCTCGGAATCAGCTATAAATTTCATTAATTAATCAGCATACTATGTATAATTACTGTACAAATTTTTATGAATGTACCACTTATACTTCCGAAGATATGAAACATTTTTTAAAAAACGGCAATTTTATTTGAAGGGTTTTTGCTCATAACAAGCAGAGTTTTTGATCAAACCTTATCAAAACTTCAGGAAAGATGACAAAGTACAAGAGAAAGAACATACTAAAACGGTAAATAAAAATATTAAAAATCCGATGAGATATAAACGTCAAAAGGAAATAATTTTTCACGGCGCATGCGCGAGCGACAGAAATTTATGACTACAACAATATTGTAGCCTGGTTTATACTGCATCTTATAAAAAAAGTTCCAGTTGAATATCGTAAAAATTGAAAAAGATATCAGCGATCTAGTGAGCTGTAATTCATTCATTCACAGACAATACATAAATGGCGAGGGGTTGTCCACAAATAGTGTGGTGACAATCGAGCATTTTTTTTTTTTCAATGTTAAATTGTATAAAGTCGGAAAATTTATGTTCGGCATAGAAGTCACATTTCGCCTATTCGGCCAAAAAGACCTTATACTTAGGTGGCCAAAAGTATCGGGACACCCCCTGAAACGTTGGTTTTGAACGATGACGCAATAACCTTTAATTTGAAAATAGCTCTTTGTGGACAGTTCTTCACTATTTATGTATTGTCTGCGAATGAATGAAATACAGCTCACTAGATCGCTGATATCTTTTTCAATTTTCATGATATTCAACTGAACCTTTTTTTATAAGATGCAGTATAAACCAGGCTACAATATTTTTGTAGTTATAAATTTCTGTCGTTCGCGCATGTGCCGAGAAAAATTATTTTCTTTTAACGTTCACATCTCATTGGATTTTTAATATTTGTATTTACCGTTTTAGTATGTTTTTTTCTCTTGTATTTTGTCATCTTTCCTGAAGTTTTGATAAGGTTTGATCAAAAACTCTGCGTGTTATGAGCAAAAACCCTTCAAATAAAATTGCCGTTTTTTAAAAAATGTTTCATATCTTCGGAAGTATAAATGGTACGTTCATAAAAATTTGTACAGTAATTATACATAGTATGTTAAATTGTTGCTGAAATTTACAGCTTATTCCGAGCTATTTTCGAAGAGTTATGGTCAAAAAGCGGTTTTTCTTACGACCCCCCTTTTTGTCGTCCCCCAAATGCATGAGTGATTTAATTTCAATGTGAAAATGTCCGGTGAAGTCTATATTTTGTATGACTAAAGTTAAAGAACAATTGGTAGCTTATTTTGCGATGAACGGTAGATTTTTCTTATGAATCTCAAGTGTTTCCATTATTTTGATAACTACCTGTATATGTATTCTCTATTTTATATTACGGATTCATCAGAAAAGAAAGAGCGCATGTTTTTCTTACGCAAAATCTAAGTGAAAATACAGGGGCTTCGCATGCACTCTTGAAATCGAGGCTTGTGCCCCCCCCCCCCTTTTCTAAAAAAAAACTTTCGTCACGCTACGCCTATGTCCAGAGCTAGACCACTGTTTTACACGTAGCTTTTATATCTCTTATGTTTTCTTTTTTCATCAGCCGATTGCAAATAATTGTATTCTTCAATTTATCTTCAATGGGGGAAAAAAAACTATGAGCATCATTTTTGGAAGATAATTGCGGAAATTTCATTCATCGATATTTTATTTAAAAACAACCTGGGAAGGTATGTCCGAAAAAAAAAGTATAACTTCCAAAAATTTACAAGTATTAGATGTGAAATTTACAAGCATTAGGAGCGAATAAAAGTATAGCATATCACAGGAATGCACAAACGTAGAAAGCTGACTTTTTTTTCTCAGTTCGGTTCAAACGGAGGGAATTTTCCAAACGAGTTCGGAAAAGTTGCGGCTTCTCTTTCGCCCGGAGCTGCAATTTCTCTGATTGCTTTACACTACAGGGGGTCCGAGGGGTTCTTCCTCCCCAAAAGTGACAGCTCGCGCTGATTCTCACTTCGTCCACTCGATTGGTAGATGAAGTGTCAATCTCTTGTTGACGAGCACTCCCCTCGTTCAAAGAAGGGAGTCATTTTAAGCCTAACTACGATAGTTCTTTTTTGTGAAGAGGGGCCTTAACGTCCCCCAGCCACCATTAGTGAAGACGATGGATCTTCGATCGGCTAGGATCGAACTCGCAACCTTCCGGTTACGAGCCCAACACCTTACCGATTGGGCTACCACGGCCCTAGAAAGTTGGTCCAGTGGGAGATTCAAGGGTGGGGGGTCTTGCATGGTGGAACTTTCCTTTTTTAAGCTAACTTCTGAGCCTCCTCCTTGCTTCTTTGCAAGACAGGGCGCACCATGTTCCGAGAGAGTTTTTTTTTTTTTTTTAATTTAAACACAACATGTATATTTTTTGTTTTTTTTTTTTTTTTTTTTTATTTTTTTTCAAACCATATATATATATACATATATATATAATCAAGATTAACAGTTTAAAGTCTGCAAATTAACTAGCGCATTTATTGCAGCTAAAAATCAATTGCAAATATGAATATCAAAAAGAGACAATAATAGCTCATGAAGAGTAACTGTGCATAAATTGGAGTAACAGAAATAAATAGAACAACAATGAGAAACATCAGGAAAAACATTTAAAACTACTTGAAATTTAAAACTAACAAGTAAAACATCAACATGGGTAATGCGCTGCTTAATCTTCAGAGGGCAGGAGCAGCATATAGATTTTTTAGATTTAGCTTTGCAGGTTTCATGAGTGTTTGTTTGAAATAAGTCAGCAGTGATTAATAAACTTGATTAGCTTTTGCTTTTTAATCTTTGAAAGATTAAGAACTTTAAAAGTATAAAATTTATGCCACTAATTTATTTTGTAATGTTTGTACTGAATTTGAATTTAAAATGCTGACAAATTACAATCCAATGCACCCTGCCCTTACCTGGAAAGCAAAAAAACGTGCACATACCCAAAATAATTCAATTCCATTGTCCAAGAGGCAGTCCTTTTCCGTTCCACTCTAACACTCCGTGTCTGCTCACTTCCAGTCAACACCGCTCAGCAGTAGAGTTTAGGTGCAGCCTATCATAAAAGCTGGGAGCACGGTTTGTTGCCAATATGCAGTACTTGGGGAAGAAACTATATACTCTCTGCCTGTCACATGGAATTCTTGAAAACATTAGCATAATGTAAAATAAAATCTATCGGATAATTGTTGTAATAAAATAATGTAGCAGCAAATTTAAAAATCTGCTTTTCATAACTGTTTCTTTTATCGTAAATATCGAGAAAGATGTTCTGTTCAAAAATTTTGATGGAAATGTCCAGAAAGTTGGCAAACTGATTATTTTCATTTGCTTTATTCAGTTGGAGTGTTTGAGGATAGACAATATGAAATTCTTCCTCCATATTTTTGTTGAAAACCAGAATGTCGTCGATGTATCTAAAAATATTTAATTTAATGTTTTTATTGATAATATATTTGAATTCATAATAGAATAAAAACAAATTTGCTGCAGAGCTGGAATAGTTCGTGCCCATGCCAATACCATGAATTTGCTTGAAGATTAAATTATTAAAAGTTACAAAATTATTAAAAATACAGAAATGACATAGGCTTTCAAAAAAGTTACGATCGATACCAAGTTCGATTCCAATGTAAAACGTATCAAAAATCTTTAACAATGTATTATATAAGTCTTCGACTGGTATGTTACAAAATAAATTTTCAAAATCAAAAGAATACACTGATTTTGGTTTATGCTTTAATTTTTGTACAACTTCGTAACTATTATCAATGCTCCAAAAATAGCTGGAGTGCCTGTATTTGTTTTTTAAAAAAGTATAAATTTGCTTAAGAAAAGCCTGCAATTTTACATTGTAACATTTACCAAAACAATTAGTAGTGGAACAAATAAATCTGAATTTTACAGGATCTTTGTGAAATTTAGGTGTCATAAATATAAAAGGTAAAGAAAGGTGATTTGAAATTTGAAAACTGTACGAAAATTTAGAACATACATTACGAAACGTACAATAAACGTACGTACAATAAACGTACATTACGAAACGTACGAACATACGTACGAAAATTTAGAACGTAACATCTAAATTTTCGTACAGTTTTCAAATTTCAAATCACCTTTCTTTACCTTTTATATTTATGACACCTAAATTTCACAAAGATCCTGTAAAATTCAGATTTATTTGTTCCACTACTAATTGTTTTGGTAAATGTTACAATGTAAAATTGCAGGCTTTTCTTAAGCAAATTTATACTTTTTTAAAAAACAAATACAGGCACTCCAGCTATTTTTGGAGCATTGATAATAGTTACGAAGTTGTACAAAAATTAAAGCATAAACCAAAATCAGTGTATTCTTTTGATTTTGAAAATTTATTTTGTAACATACCAGTCGAAGACTTATATAATACATTGTTAAAGATTTTTGATACGTTTTACATTGGAATCGAACTTGGTATCGATCGTAACTTTTTTGAAAGCCTATGTCATTTCTGTATTTTTAATAATTTTGTAACTTTTAATAATTTAATCTTCAAGCAAATTCATGGTATTGGCATGGGCACGAACTATTCCAGCTCTGCAGCAAATTTGTTTTTATTCTATTATGAATTCAAATATATTATCAATAAAAACATTAAATTAAATATTTTTAGATACATCGACGACATTCTGGTTTTCAACAAAAATATGGAGGAAGAATTTCATATTGTCTATCCTCAAACACTCCAACTGAATAAAGCAAATGAAAATAATCAGTTTGCCAACTTTCTGGACATTTCCATCAAAATTTTTGAACAGAACATCTTTCTCGATATTTACGATAAAAGAAACAGTTTTAATTTTTTTACACAAAATATGCCACACTTTTACAGCAATTTGCATAAAAAAGTTTTCATTAATATTATTCTAGGACAAATTTCGAGATTTCATAAAATTTGCAACAACAAAAATGATTATGAAAAGCAGATTTTTAAATTTGCTGCTACATTATTTTATTACAACAATTATCCGATAGATTTTATTTTACATTATGCTAATGTTTTCAAGAATTCCATGTGACAGGCAGAGAGTATATAGTTTCTTCCCCAAGTACTGCATATTGGCAACAAACCGTGCTCCCAGCTTTTATGATAGGCTGCACCTAAACTCTACTGCTGAGCGGTGTTGACTGGAAGTGAGCAGACACGGAGTGTTAGAGTGGAACGGAAAAGGACTGCCTCTTGGACAATGGAATTGAATTATTTTGGGTATGTGCACGTTTTTTTGCTTTCCAGGTAAGGGCAGGGTGCATTGGATTGTAATTTGTCAGCATTTTAAATTCAAATTCAGTACAAACATTACAAAATAAATTAGTGGCATAAATTTTATACTTTTAAAGTTCTTAATCTTTCAAAGATTAAAAAGCAAAAGCTAATCAAGTTTATTAATCACTGCTGACTTATTTCAAACAAACACTCATGAAACCTGCAAAGCTAAATCTAAAAAATCTATATGCTGCTCCTGCCCTCTGAAGATTAAGCAGCGCATTACCCATGTTGATGTTTTACTTGTTAGTTTTAAATTTCAAGTAGTTTTAAATGTTTTTCCTGATGTTTCTCATTGTTGTTCTATTTATTTCTGTTACTCCAATTTATGCACAGTTACTCTTCATGAGCTATTATTGTCTCTTTTTGATATACATATATATATATATATTTTTTTTTTTTTCATTTTTTTTTGTTTCTCAAGAACTCATCCAAACTCGAAGTCCTGCATGGCTGATTCTTAATGTCTCTGCTGTCACGACACCACTAATTGACCCCCTATGAGTCACAACCCTTAATCTTTCTCCCCCACTCGGATCTCTGAAAGCATTCAAGATTTGGAAAAAAAAAAAATTACCAAGGGAATAGGTAAAACCAAGTTCATTTATGAGGAAAGTAAGAGGTTATCAGTCGTACTGTTTCAACAGAAAAAACCCTCATTGAAAAATTTAGCAAAGGGGATCACCAAAATAGATTTTCCATAAACCTGAGGTGCCCAGATTTGATCTGGAGCTCAGGAATAGCCTTGCTCGCAGCTGTTACAAAAGATTAAGTGTATTTATATTACAGACATTTGACCCAAATAGAATGAAAAATACTGAAATTACGGCGCTGTGTGAGCAAATACAAAATTGTTTATATATTATACTAGACTTGCAAGTTCAAACATGGGCTTTTGGTTCTATATAGCCAACTTTTTTAATTGGATGCATGAAATTAATTGGTAGATGTTCAATTTGATGCCCATTCTTTTTGATCTGCACTCAGTATTTTGCTATTTCAAAAAAAAACTGAATTCAGTAAAAATACTGAAAAACACATGTCTGATATTAGTATTATTGAATTATATGTATACACCGTACTTCAATATACAGCAAAAACAGATGTGTCGAAATTATTAATATGTTTATTTACTGCTGTTGATTTTATGTTCGGTGACAAAACAATTTTGATGTCGAATGGACAACACTGCTTAAAACTTAAAATTATACTGAATAGGAAAGGAAAATGTCTATTAGAAGAATACGTTAAAGAACTGATTCAATTTGACATAAATAACTAATCTGTATATAACTTTTTAAGTTATTAATTCTTTTAATAGATTAATTTAACCTTTTAAAACATATTAAAATATAATTTATTTTTTATTAAAACACAGCAGTTTTCCATCGTATAACATAAGGAGCTTACTTAAGGTACATTAACTGTATATTGATGACTTTTCAGTGCATATAATCTCTATATGTGCTCTACTTATCAAGAATTAATGGTAGGGTGACATATTTATTCTTTGAATTGTGTTATTCTTTCAAACTTTAAATGAGTGTCATTCTCTTATATTTTTTACAAAGATTTTTCAAGGGAACTCCACAGAGCCATTGTTGTTGTATTAATAAATTTTAAAATATCTTATATATACAGTTAATCCTTGATTACAGATCTTTGCCTCAACAATGCCTCATATTTAAAGAAATAAAATTTTTAAATATTAAATTTACAGCTATACTCATAATATGCAAGTATGATAGATTTAAGCTTAAAAAAAATAGCACATGGTGCAAAGTTATAGGTACAAGAAATAGAAATGACAAACAATGCCCAAAATAAAACTTTAGAATTCAGACAAAAAAAAGTTTGAAACTTGACTTGATATATTACATAATAATTTTGGATTGAAATTGCATTTCATTTGAAATTACATAACCAAAACAATAAAATTTTGAATTAGTGTAAATGCTCGTGCAAAAACAGAATAGGTGTACCTCAAGCAAAATGAAAGGGAATCAACACATCAAGCCAATGTAATGAATACAAGAGAAATACCCGATTCTGCAATGTGTATCAATGGTGGTTTAAATTTTACAGTGGAAACTTATTATAAAAAAATTGCATAATCTGTAATTAGAATCCATTCTCAATAAATGAGATAAAAGATCATTCAATTAATGCATGAATTATTCCGATTGCAATAAAATCTGTCGAGAAGGGCAAGAGAATGCATTTCTGCTGAATATTCTCCACAGAAAACATTTTAAGATTATTTTCCAAATCTCTAACTTTGAAAACATGCACTAAACTAGAGCTACAAGGATATTCAAAAAAGTCTCCTTGTTTGGAAAATGTATTTCCCAATATAAAAACTCCTTCTGTATTTTTGATTATGTTTTGAATAATAAGGATTTTGTTATTTACTAAACAACAATTGTTGGGTGCTTAATATGAATATTTAGTATGTGACAACATTAAAGTTGTAAACTGCTGAGTTTCATTTTCCAACATAGAATCAATTAGAGGGCCAGAATAATGCAATCCTACGGTGCTTATACTACATGTGTTAGAATTGTAAGGTAATTTATACTGCAAACAATCACCTTCAGACAAACGTCTGCAAAGTTGTTCTAATGGATGATGTCCAGTGTGAATTCTAGTTTGTAATTTATATAAAAATATTTCAAAGGCAAAGCAGCTAAACCTATCTAGAGGGCCAAATCTCTTTACATCTTCATCAAGGGCGGATCCAGCTTCTGGCTGAGGAGGGGGTCATTTTCGGAAAGAGGGGGGTCAAAGTGGGGAATTTTTGGGAAAAAATGGGGGGATTTGACAATTCTTTCGTAATATAAGTACAAAAAATGCAATTTTTTGCTGTATTTTGTCGGTTAAGGGGGGGGTCATGACCCCCATGACCCCCCCTCTGGATCCGCGCCTGATCTTCATCTAAATGAATTAACGAATGTATGTTATTTACTACCATTTCCTTCCCATATAGTTCGGTGCACCCAAATACAAAGGCTTTAAGCAATTTTCCAGCAAACTCAATAACTTCATTACTTTGGTTGTTTTGAATAAGAATCCTAACTGAGACACATAGAAGAAGCTACCATCCCAGTATAAACTAAGAATAAACGAAATTCAGTGGCTTTCCATCTTTTGTAGTCACAAATGGTAGTTGGCTTCCTTGAAAATTCCCAAGTCAAATGCTTTGAAATTAATTCTAATTTCGACGAAATTCCTAAAATATTTTGCGAACTAATGCGCCCTTTCCTACTCTTGCTTTCCATCCAAAAAAATATTAGTCTTCTCGTGCAGCCCAGACAAATGCAATGCATGTAATCACAGGGAAATTGAAATACCATGTCAATATTCAAATTTTCTAAGACAGAAGTTTTGACATGGTGTTTAGGATTTCGTCTGTTTCGAAAGCTAACATCATTGCGTCTGGGGGCAGTATTATCCAAAAAAACCATTCGGCCATGATATTCTCCTTCAACTTCACATTTGTCACAAGAAAAATGCCCAGAATGCCCAATTGTTGATTTAATAAATGATTTTGCAGGTTTGTCGCACAAAAAAATGCATTCCCTGCAATCAACAATATATTTTGAACTACCGACTACAAAAGGTGTGGAAGAAAGCTCAATCAATTCATCAACAAAATCTGACAGATATTTATTAGCATCTGCGGGTTTCCCTTTTCCAGAATGTACAGCTACTACAGCTGGAGACTGGTCACGAACTTCATTTACAATTATTAAAATAGGCCAAAAATGGGTTTTGGAACTTTTGCCGAGGACCAGTCCGTCACAATTGATTTTTAGACTTATGTTTGTTACATCGCGATTGTATTTATGATTTTGAATCCCACTTTCAAGTTTACTTTTGATGTTATTTAGAAGCCCGAAATAAACAAACTGTCCTTCCCCCATTGAAATTATATCTTTGGATGCATTCACGTTAGTTTTTAACGAAGTTCTTGCATCTTTTGGCAAATCTTCGTGATACGGCTTGCTTATGGCCAATAACTCATTAAGCGCAGTTATAGAAATGCTGTTCCGAATAGCCCACCCCTTTAATTCTTCTCTATAATTTTGATTCTGAGAGCAATGCGCTAAAACAGGTGATTTTACTGGTCCGATTGAAACAAGTTCGTGAAGTTGAAATTCGCAACTGTCTGAATCAGAGTCATAGTACAATGAAGACGAACATGAATCTGAATCGGAACGTTCATGTTCATTAGAAATCAATCGTACCTCTTCATCGTGTAAATCAGACGGGGCAGAAATAGAAATCGTTAAATCATTGGAATTTAAAATTGGTGAATTAGATTCGGCAACAATTCTAGAGTTCTGAAGATTTTCAAATTTTTCATAACGAAGTTTTTTCTTTTGTTGTTCAACTTTTTGGTCTCTAATTCGACGTAAATGTCTGTCGGAGTAACATTTGTCCATTCTTAAAGTTAAATAAATAAAAAACAAGGGTACTTACCGTTAATAGCTGACATGCTGATGAGGAAAAAAAAGATCACACGCTACTTTCAGAAACCCAACAATGCGAAATAGATGGCCACGCGGTGATTACCACCTAAATAAGCCTAATAGCTCAGATTTTTAATGCGCAGCGGATTAATATTTGAAAAAAATATTTTTGAAAAAAAAATTGAACCGACTTCGGAACTTCACTCAGAAAATGCTCTAAAAAGTAAAAAATAATTTTATTCTTTGAACTCCATCGATACTACATTTAAACATAAGTTTTGAAGTCGGCGCACGAACTATAGGTAAAATGATGTTTACTATATTTTGCCAACATTTTCAGAGAAATCATTTAAAATTGAGAGCTGAATATTTGTATATGTATTTTTCAATGAATGCGAATGCGAATAAAGAACCTGGATTCATTTAAATTTATATTTATAGTTTCGAATGATTCTATTTGGCTTTTTTTGCGCCGACTTCAAAACTTATGTTTAAATGTAGTATCGATGGAGTTCAAAGAATAAAATTATTTTTTACTTTTTAGAGCATTTTCTGAGTGAAGTTCCGAAGTCGGTTCAATTTTTTTTTCAAAAATATTTTTATTTTAATCTTTTTAGTGTAAATGTACATATGATATATAAGGTAATGTTTCCATTGCAAAACTTCACCTAATTTTCTTAAGTAAATGCTTCATAAAATAAACTATGTAAGAAAAAAAAGAAAGTATCAACGCGTCTAAAATTTTAAACGATTGACACTAAAAAATAATCCTTGTTATTCTCTGGTATTTATTTGTGTACTAGTTAAATATTAACGGCTTTTCAACTAATTTATGTTTCAAAACAACACTAGATTCTCGCAGTTCATAAAATTTCACGACGTATTACATAGGTTGCCCGCTAATGAGTTTTATGTTTGATTCAGTTAAGCCTTCATTCACAATTTTCATGATCATTATAATAACTGTTTCATATTAATCACGTTCTGTAACAATGGATTTCATATTTAATCATTTAGGACAAATCGCTTTAAATTTGAGCAAAAATTTGGAGATTTTCCTCATTTTCTTCAGAATTCCTTTATCAAACCTTATGTAAATTAAGACTAACAAAACCTGAAATATTACGAATCAATCAGTACCTGGTACGACTTTCAGTTCGTTGGAGTTCAGGAGAAAAAAGCAGGACATAGAAAGATACTCGGTTTAAAATTTTCAAAAAGACCATAGAAAGAAGTTTCATTATGCAATCCAGAGAAGCCTGGCGTTCAAAATGGTCATTATTACGATTACTGTGATCCCAATTTCTTTTTCGAAAGATTTCTTCAGGTTCCCGTTATCGAACCCAGACCACGAGAGGATGGGACCAATCGGAAAGAAAGACCTTTCTAACAAAAAAAGAATTTTTGAAATCGGTCCAGGCGTCTTCGAGTAATCTTGGAACATACCGAAAAAAAAAAATTTCTCCGACGAACTGTATAACCTCCTCCTTTGTTGAAGTCGGTTAAAAACCGTTCTTGTTAGTTCTGCTAACTACGAAAGGTATCTACCCAATATTTTGTTTCACAATGATAAAAAAGAACATTCTTAGAATGTATTATGTGTTTTTTAAGTGTATAAAAACAAAATTTATAAATTAATGACGGTACTATATTTTCCATTTGAACCGTCTCCTGGACGTCTGTGAGTCCGTCTAGCGGACGACCTAGAGACCGATCAGAAAGCACGAGCACGTGCTCGCCCCGCTCGGAGAGTCGCCTAAAGGTCCTGAGATGACTGTCGTAAGACCAATTAGATAAATATAGTTCTAATCAGTGAAGAATTTTTTTTTTGGAGTTAAAAATGCTTTTTACATTAGTGTTCAACAATTTCATCATCTTTTCAGTCATTTACTAGCTGCCAGGGCAGCTAGATTAGCTTCCTGCGGCATGTTGATGCATAACGACCTCCCTCTAACTTTTACCTCATTCTGAAGTTATATTATTTGATAGAATTTAATGTTCATTCGATTTCAAGACATACCACGCACGTGACCCGGCGTTGCACGGGCACTTCGTGCCTTGAAAATAGTGAGGAAAATTTCAAGAAACTACTCCCCGCCAAGGCGGCTCGCTAACAGACGCTTCACGCCTTTACTTTTTTCCTATATAAAAAAATCATTCGAATTATTGAGATGCTTCGCGCTTTCAAGATGGTGAGGAGAGTTTCAGTAAGTTCAGCTCGCTTAAAGGAAAAAAGCAGACATAGATACTCAGTTTTTAATCTAAGTAGATGGCTTTTCAACAAATGAATGTTTCAAAATATTACAAGTAGCTAGCGATAAAAATTCTACGTAAGTGGCCCGCTTATGAGTTTCGTGTTTGATTTAGTTAAGCCTTCATTCAAAATTCTCATTATCATTGTTATCACTGTTTCATAGCAACGACGGTTTGGCAACAATGGATTTCATATTTAATCATTTATTAGGCTTAATCGCTTTAAATTTGACAACTTATTAATTGATATCTTCGCTAATTAAAATCGTATAATTATATGAATTGAAACTAATGAAGCTTGAAAAATTACCTATCTATCGGTACCTGGTTCGACTTTCAGTTCAGTGGCGTTCAGGAGAAAGAAGCGTGACATAGATAGAAAGAAAGATACTCAGTTTTTAATATAAGTAGATTCCGCAATATTTTGTTGCAAATGAAAAAAATAACGTTTTGATGACGTCACTTTGAGGCGCCCCCTAGACGTCAAACATGCGACCCTTACGGGACGTCCCCGAGACCGATTCTGCTGAGTGGGCTGCTAGTGTATCTTTACACGAACCATTTCGGGCTACTTTCGACCCCTCCGTTTCTCAAGAACTACTTCATCTACATGCTTTAAATTTTGTAAGTCTATTAGAGTGACATAGAACACCCATAATCCTAAATTTTATGAATATATCTCTTTTAGTTTTAAAGTTATTAATATTTGAAAAATGAAAATATGGCAATTTTCTTATTTAGATTATACACTCACTCATCAAAATGTTTACCTACTTCCAAATGTCTCAGAATCTTAAAATTTGGCATTAAGGTATATTTCCATACACTAACTATGGGAAAAATCTAAAAAGTCCAAAAACTACATTAAAAAAGCAAGAAAAAAAGCTTTTTTTTTATGAGTATCTTGGCGCAATTTATTAATGGTTCGTCAAACAAAAGCGCCGAAATGCTTGTAAAACGTTGCCAAAAATAAAATACTTAAGTTTAAAATTAAATGTTTTATTGTAAGCTGTTTCAAGGCTTAGTTTGCCTTGACGGAAGATTTAAGGGCCAAATTCAAGTGAAACACCATTGCAATCGCTTCGAGGCGATCGCAATTCCAATCGCTACTGGAAGTCGAATAACGATAGAATAGCCATCTTGTAGCGATTGTAACGTTTCACTTGAATCCAAATTTGGTAATTTGCGATTGCATTGGTGAGTTGCGATCGTCCGTGTTTCACTTGAATTCCTGCCGAAATGGCTTATCAAGATGAAATAAATAATTCGAATTCTAGAGATTGACTATGCCACCTTGCGGTGACTTAAGATATTAGCCAAGTAGTTAAAATATTCTATTCCTCTTTTAAGAAAAATATAGGGTAAACACGAAGAAGATTTACTTGTTTTACCTGTTTCTTTCGTCATTGATCATAAATTGCAGCGCCTCCTATTATTTATTTGTATTACGCGTAAAATAATTAAAATTAAAAATATGTCGAATGTAGCCAACGCCTCCTAAATACTAAATGCCTGAAACTTCCCGGTTTTTAGCACAGAGCAAGATTTCATTCTAGGTTCACGATACACTGCCATCTACCAGAGTTCTTCGAGAAAGAGAAATTAACGATTGGTTCATTTCTAAATTTAAATTTAAAAATCAACCAATCAAAAAATTTAACTCGAATATTGTTTGGATCCATCGCCAATAGCTGAAAAGTTCCCTTGGTTCACGATACACTGTCATCTACCGGAGTTCTTCCAAAAATTAACGATTGGTTCATTTCTGAATTTAAATTTAAAAATTAACCAATCGAAAAATAACAACGACATCATCGGATTGCCGCAAGGTGGCGTTTAATGTTGAACCCATCTCTACGGTAGCGAAGCAAATGTTATAGTAGCATGGCCTATGTTACATCTGCTTTGTCAGCGTAACTGATATCTCATCATGTTATGTGTGTATTAATTTGTGTCTAAATGAAAGCATAACCGTTACTTCGGCTTTTCAAAAATGCATGATATCCCAACAAAAACATAAATGTGAAAAAGGAGCCAAGTTCGGTTGAAACAACTTTTTTATGCAGTTTGAAGCAGCGGTGCCTCCGACAAAAGAGTTGAAATCTAACAGGCTCCAAGTTCTATAGCTGTTCGGTTAACTACAGTCGTGAGAGTTATTGAAATGTTCATTAATTTATTTTAATAACATTTCGTTAGTTCCTTTCATATCGGCTTCGGAACTGGGCAAGTTTTAATCGTCACGAAGTTACGTTCAAAAAAGTCCGACTTCCGTCAGTTAGAAATGAACTTGCCCAGTTCCAAATCCGATATGAAAGGAACTAACGAAATGTTATTAAAATAAATTAATGAACATTTCAATAACTCTCACGACTGTAGTTAACAGAACAGCTATAGAACTTGGAGCCTGTTAGATTTCAACTCTTTTGTCGGAGGCACCGCTGCTTCAAACTGCATAAAAAAGTTGTTTCAACCGAACTTGGCTCCTTTTTCACATTTATGTTTTTGTTGGGATCAAGAGCTTTCTTGACACTTATCAGGGGACACTGATAACTACACGATGAGAAAGTGGGGGAGCAATGTTTTGAGATTGTTTCAGAATAGCCAGTGGCGTAGGAACTTTGTATAAACTGGGGGAGCCCGGCGCAATTCCGGATCTTTGCGTTTTCTGGGGGGGGGGGGGCAAGACACACTTTTAGCCCTTTTAAGCAAGATTAATTATTAATTCATAAATGTTCAAATAAACAAAAAGGAATTTTAAAACATTGCCAATATCTCTTTCTTCAGAAACGTGACAAGTTTAACTACACTTTCATTTTTAATATGAACTTAGTTTAAGATGGAATATTTTCTTAGAAATAGGAAATCTCAAACTTCTGACGGCAGGGTCGGACTGGGTCTTGAAAAAGGGGCACACTCCAAGTTTCTGAGGGCGCATGTCAACGGGAGGAGAGGAGGGCAATCACTGAAAATATGTTCAATTTTTCTTCCACACCATTCAATGCAAATTAAATACACACAACAATAATAATTTAAGAAATGATGAGTATTACATTCATAACAAGGAACTATTTGAGATAAAATAAAAAAATAATTATAAAATAAGTAATTCGCATTCCCCATCAGCTGTTTACAAAAACCAATTATTGAAAATATTCTAAACAACATTAACAAAAATGAGCGATAAGTTTATGAGCGATAAGATTATTTTACTAGCTGGGTGGGGGGGGGGGGATTATCTCTTTTTCTTGTTTCTCATGTATCCCCTTGAATAAAATTTAATACATTTAAATTTTAAATGCGTTTTGACACGTGAATTTTTTTTTTTTTGTATGAGGTCTACAATCCGGTTAGGGTTTTTTTTTATTTTAAATTTAATCTTAGTAGAAAGAAACTCTCACCACTATTATGTATTGACCACTAAAACTAACTGTATTTCTGCAGTGGATTTACATTGTACATTGGTACCAATGCTGATATTATTAGCCCTATTCAAATAAATACATGAAACATAGGAAATAACTATTTAAAAGCTGCCGTACACAATTTCTTAAGTACCGTAAAATGGGGTGTATAGGAACAGCGGGGTCAATCGGAACAAAACTTCCCGACCGTACAAAGAAATTCTTCATAAATATACTATTGAGTATTTTTTGCCATGAATTTTTTTTTTAGAAAGGTAAGATCATAGGAAGTAGGAAAAAATTACTTTTGTCAATCTGGCAACGCTAATGGCTTCTAAAGAGGGCTGCACGTTGAATGCTAGAAAACATCACATTTTCATAGACTGCAAAACTTCATATGCAAGAACAAACCTTCTTATATTTAAAAACTATGAGTGGTATGTTTCAATTATACATGTATCTGAACAACAGAATACCACATTAGAATTTACATTTTTTATAAATTGTGTCATAAAAGTGAAGAATTCTGAAAAATGCCATAGGAAAAAAATTTGCGGGGTGAATCGGAACACTTAGTTCTGTTGTTCCAATTCAAACTTATTTGAAGGAAACTGCTTGAAAAATCAAGATTCTAACCCTAATTCTTCTAATCAAGACAAGGACAAGGATTTATTACTGTTTATCCCTTCTCGTGAGCAACTAGATCTTAGAATGACAAAAGTTGCAGATTTCAAAAGATTTTTTCTCCAGGAGACTTCTTTTTACTTAAAATAAAAGGGGGAAAGTCACATAGACTTTATGTAGTAAACGTCCAGCACACAGACAGTGATGAATAAGCGAAAAAATCTTTCAGGACAATCCCCGAAACCCAGAAATTTCAAAAAACTAAAGAAAAGGTAGAGTTCATCCCAGGAGATGTTATGAAAAAACTTAAGCCAAGTCACAATTGCAAGTTTTAAGGACAAGTACATATTTGTGGACGATATGAGTGACTTCCATTCATGTTAAATCTTTGTATTTCAATTCAAAAGTATTTCTTAAAATTACTTTTCATTTTTCATAAGTTCAAAATTATTTTGAATTTTCACAAATTATAAACGTTTACTGGTACTGAAATTATACATTTATTTGACAGTAATTATCTGTTCTTATTCTCCCCCATCAATATAACTCATGTTTGTGAGACCTATTACAGATTAAATTGAAAAAAATAAAAATTTTAACAAGTGTTCCGATTGACCCCTATCAGCGGGGTGATTCGGAACACCCATAATTTGCTATATATTTTAATAGTAATTGTTCAAAATCTTTTGTCTTTGCTTGGAATATCAAAAGTAAAGCAAGACCGAAGTTTTTATCCAAAAAATAAAATTAAAAAAAAATCTTTTAACTGCTTTTTTTACAATCAAAGCTGAAAAGTGTTCCGATTAACCCCATTTTACGGTACGTATTGTATCCAGGATGTAAGATAAATCATGATTTTTTCAAAAAAAAAAAAAGTAAAACAAAGGATTTATTTGATTTAAATATGACTTTTTTAAACTTTTAATCAGATTATTTTTCTTTTTAAGACTGCAGAAACTTATGCTATGAGTTAATTTACAGTTATAAATGTAATTAAATTTTAAATTGATATTTTTAAAAAATCACAGCTTTTTCATTTTGAGTGTCATTTCACCAACAAGCTTTCGTAACGTGATGAAAAACCAAACTATCATTTGTTACTTTAAAATAAGTATATCAAGGTCACAAATTTTGCGTCATCTCCATAGAAACCTAACTCGATAAATCTGAAATAAATGAATTGAATCAGCAGTTTCCATGGGAGACGATGCAAAATTTGGGACCTTGATGCGCCTATTTAAAAGTAACACAATATAATACAAGTTCATATGATTCAAATAAAATTTTTATTTAGATAGCATTGTATTACGCTATAAATACATATAAACAGAGGAAAATAAATAAATTGGCTTTTGGCAAACACCTTTCATAATCTTACATGAGCTGACTTCTTTAATATTGAAAATTGCTTTTTTTTTTCTCTAATTACGAAACACATTTCTGCAGTTTCCTGCAGATTTATGCTTCCTACCCTTATTTTTTCTACTTTTTAAATTTGATTGTATTACATGAGAAAAAAATCAAAATATATTTAAACAAAGTAAAACTAATTATAAATTGCATTATTTTTTTCGATTGAAAGAAATTTTATTGACAAGCATATCAGATTTTTTTTCAAAATAAGTTTTACTCTTTAAGTAATCTCTTAATGTCGTAGTATTTTCAAATCAGGCTACTACCCATTTTTATTTGCCAGCTTTCTGGTAAAAATATCAAAATCTGAATATTTACCAAGGTAAATGTATAGATTTGAGTAATGTATTTACTTCTAATTACGTGTGTTTTTATAATGTAACATAATTTAATGCATATTAATAGTAAAAAAAATTAAAAACTTCAACCTTTTCAATTGATGATTGTTTTAAATATTTATTTATGAGTACATGCTTTACATTTTCTTACAACAATTCATGGTAGAAAAAATATTAATTTTTAGTTTCCTTTTTCGAATTTATACAAAATTGCACACACTATAGCGACAGGCCTAATTTTGTAGAACTTTTCTGCGCGCCCATTTTTTTAGCTTGGTGCTTTAAAATTTTGCCCATTGCTTTTATTTAAAAAAAAAAAGAAAGTCCTAAATACAGTGACTCAGTTACTAATAAAAAAAAACAATAACTACTAATTTAAAAGTGCCTCCTGACCAAGAAAATTTAATTTTTAGATTGAGTAAGGAGATTAGAATAGATAAAAATGATAAAGTGTGGAAAACCAATAAGAAACCAAATCAATATAACAAAGAACGATATGTGCTGACATAATGAACCAATTTTCAGAGCAAAATTTGAAATATTAAAGTTTTCAAGGAGATTTCTATGGCT
>JAXGGA010013614.1:0-34663 GCA_038373865.1 Uloborus plumipes
AGTAAGTTTTTCTTGTGACCTTTTTCTTTCGTAAAATTAAACTATTTTAAAATGTGCAATACACCACCAACTCATTCATTTCGATCCGCGGACTGCAGTTTCGGTCTTATTGTGCCCTCATCAGCATGGAATACGAAAGTGAACGAGTTGGAGCCAAAAATCCTCTTATAGAGCAAAGAATATATTTTAAAATGATTTGCTTAAAATTGATTACAGATGCCTTCTATAATGTTACTTTGCAAAAGTAAAATCAAGTAAGGTCGTATTTTACTGAGATATCTGCAAAATATTCCATAAATAGGACGTTCAATACCTTAATAAATATGGCAACGGCGAACTATTTTAAGCCTAAAATGTATGTAAACCATTCCAAGTAAGTTTTAAGCAGATAAAAATTGAAAAAAAATTGCTAAAAAAAACTTGGACATAAATGGGTTAACAGACCTGATTGACAAGGGAATATCTTTTTTAAAATTATTGATCTCTTTCTAAGAAGTTAGTCAAAGTTGTTCGATTTATTCTGTTTTGCTCATTTCTAGAAAAGGGAAAAGCAATTTTATAACGTGAATGGTAAACACTAGGAAATAAGCAATACAAAAAACACCACAGTAGGGGAAATTGTGAAACCCCGGTAAATTGACACCCGCTTAACTCGATATCTTTTCCGTGGGGTGTCGAGTTACCGAGGTTCCACTGTATTTAATTTTCTTCAAATGCAATGTTTACTGTGTACACTATTTTTGTTTATTGCCTTGCCTTAATTTGTAAATTTTTGTTTAAACCGCACTTTCATTAATTCATACAACATTAGATCACTATTAGTCCGGGTTAACGAGACTCTGCTGTAAAGGTTTTTCGTTTTAACTTGCAAGATTTATTTTCACAGCCGTTACATATAGAGATGTGCCGGATCAGGAAAAATGCAGATCCGCGGATACGGATACGGATCTTTTTCCCCCTTTTTAAATTCGAGCTCATTTGGTACCCCCCCCCCCCCCCGCTCTGTTGTCAGAATCATCAGCACGTTTTTTGTGGCGTAACCCGGGGGGGGGGGATTAAAAGAACTCAGATGGAGATAAATGTTCTGCCGTGATAAGCACAAAAGTGACATCTGCAGTTGAGCTCAAAATGAGAAAATGATCTTTAAAGTTTTATGCCGCCAAGTATTTGATCCAGATTCCACTTTTTTTCAAGTTCTTAAAAAAATATTCTTTATTCACAAATGGCCGTAAAACTTCGTCTATTGGTAAAATAATTCATGAGGAACCATCTGGTGACAATAACTCAATTTTGATTATAAAAAAAAAAAAGTGCACATACCACATTTGTGCTAGTCGACTGTGATTAATCCGCCTCGAATGAAATCGAAAAAAAGTAAGCGCGATTGACATTGACAGGTGCAACAGCCAAACTTATCTTTCCGAAGGTGCCATATTGTCCAGACTTAGGTCTACTCACCGTCGTTCTCTCGCCAATGAGGGTTTTTTTTCTCCTTTTTTTTTTCTTTTCTTTTTTTTTCTGTGCATACCGTAGAATTGAATTTGGATATTCATTCTGCTCTATGCAAGTACAAAACTATGTCGACTAAAAAGTTCAGCAGTACCATATGGACTTATTTTACAGTGGTGAGTGAAGTGAACGCCAAGTGCAAAATTTGCGATGGGATATATTCCCGAAAAGGTAAAGGAACGACTTCTCTTAGAAACCATCTAGAGAGAAAGCACCCCGAAGAATATAATTTATTCTTAGAAGAAAACGTTAAAAAGAAAAAAGATGAAATACCGGGAACATCTTTACAGGCTGCAAAAAGGGGATTCCGTCAAACTTTTTTAGAAGATTGCATAGCAAAAGCAACAAAGTGGGATAATACTAACCCAAAGTCAATAAAAATTGACTACTTAATAGCCGAAATGATAGCCTTATGTGATTTACCTTATCAGCACGTAGACCAACTAGGGTTCCGAAGATTGATGAATCACGTTGTTCCAAATTATGTTTTAAAAGGCAGAAAATATTTTACAGAGCTAGTTTGTACCGAACTTTATGATAAAGTGGCATCAAAAATAAAGAAAATGTTGCAACATTTTGAGAAAATCTCCTTTACTTCAGATATTTGGTCCGACTCTTCCTCAGCAGTTTCTTTGTTATCATTAACTTGTCATGGAATAACCAAAGATTTCGTGCGAAAAAATATCGTTTTGAAAGCAGAGATTCTTGAAGAACGACACACTGGAGATTACATTTCTGAAATATTTCTAAGTATGTTGGAAGAATGGGATATTCCAAAACAAAATGTGCACTGCATGGTTAGAGGAGGATCCAATATGAAGCGCGCCACTACCTTGTCTGAAATAAATGATATCGACTGTACAGCACATCAACTGCATCTGGTGGTCAAACATGCTATTAAAAAAGTTGATACGATCTCCCTATTACTTACAAAGTGCAGGAAAATTGCAGGACATTTTAACCATTCTACAATGGCAAAGCAAGAATTAGAGAAATTGCAAGTTCGTCTCAATCAAAAAATCTTAAAAGTTTTGCAAGACTCTCCCACACGCTGGAATTCCAGCTATTATATGTTGGAAAGACTTGATTGCATCAAGGACTCGTTATCACTTTATTCTTCTAATAATAAAATAGAACAGCTGGATGCCGAAGAATGGATTTTAATTCATGAATTAGTGAACGTACTGAAGCCTCTGGAAGAAACCACAAAAAAATTGAGCTCACACAACGTATGTATCTCTGACGTTATTCCTCTGGTACGAGCCTTGAACAAAGTATATGACGAGATGGGAAGTTCTGCCAATAATGGTGAAAGTGTGAACATCAGCGCTGCTTCTGTTGTTGATTTTGTGAGTTCTTTAAAGATAGAATTACAAAATCGTTTTTCTGACATCGACAGCAATATTTTTTTCCAAATGTCGACATTTTTAGATCCACGATACAAAGGTAAATTTTTCAGTGACTTATTAATAGATGATATCAAACAGAAACTCATGGCCTTAGAAACGACGGAAGTAAGTCTCACGACATCTGCAGCAAGCCTCGAAGAACCTATTATTGCGAGAAAAGAACATTGCACCAGCTTAGAAGAGTCGATGGCTAACATGTTGGACAGTGGCGATGAGGAATTTGACAATCAAATAACAGATACAAAAGCTAATTTGATTACAGAATATGTTAAACAGAAGAGATTATCCCGAGACCAAGACCCATTAAAGTATTGGCAGATCAACAGAAATAAATTTGGCGATCTTAGTAACATTGCTCGGATATATTTATCGGCCCCTGGAACAAGCGTTCCTAGTGAGCAGTTTTTTAGTGCTGCAGGAATTGTCTATGATCCACATCGAAATAGACTTTCCGGGGACAAAGCTGCCAAGTTACTATTTTTAAAGTTCAATTTACCACTTCTTAATTTTGATTATGATATGTAACTTTTTCTACTAATTGTGATGATGTGATTTTCGTCCAATGGTTGCCTATATATATATATATATATATATATATATATATATATATATATATATATATATATATATATATATATATATATATATATATATATATATAGTCAATTATCTATTATCAGTCATATTATATCATAGTCATATTATATCAGTCAATTATAAATATACTATAGTCATCAGAAAACCATAATAGTAATATGAATATCGGTTTTAAACAACTTATTATGTTTTAGTTTAGCATATTATTTTACACTTATTATTTTCTGTGAATTTTACAGGGCACATGTAAATAAATTATTTCAGTTCTACGGAGAACATGAATAGTATCATGTTATCTCAATAAATAGTATCAGTTATTCTCTATGTTACATTTTTATAACATTAAATTTCAATCTCATTATGAATAATTTAATCAATGCTGAACAGTTGTATTGAATACACTTTACATTAGTACTTAATTCATGCCTATAATGCTTTTTTTTTTTTTTTGAAAATAATAGTATATTATTGTAATTCATTTTAAAAATTAAAAAAAAAAAAAAGATCCGTTTTAGATCCGCCAAAAAAGAAACGGATCCGGATCGGATACGGATCTTTTTTTCCCTGCGGAGCTCCGCGGATACGGATACGGATACGGATATCCGGCACATCTCTAGTTACATACACTGCAAAAAATAAACTGTTGTTTTTACTGTATAATACTGGCAGCAGAGTTTCCAGCTTGAAACTGTAAAAGCATAGTAATAAGCTGTGAAGCTAGCTATTTTACAGCTTATTACTGTAAAACTCAAAATTTTAGTTTATAACTGCAAAATTAGCAATTTTACAGTTTATGACCATAAAATTAGCTGTATCATACTGTAAAAACAACATTTAATTACTGGCAGCATGGGTTCCAGTTTTAAAATGTAAAATGAACGGTAATAAACTGTAAAACTAGCTATTTTACAGTTTACTACTGTAAAATTAGCAATTTTACAGTTTATTACTGCGAAATTGCTGTAAAATTTGCTATATTATACTGTAAAAACAGCATTCATTTTTTGCAGCGCACTTCCAGTTGCAAAAATGCTCAGCATATAATGCAGATTTAAGATGTTAAAAAACTGACGTGAAAAAAGAAATGTAGTCAAAAATTACAAAGCTTAACTCTTTATACAGATCCTTGGTCCTCTAACTAATTCTTGTGGAAATCAAGAGCATAAAAAAGTAATTCAAGCACAAAACGTTCGACATTAGTACGAACAATATTCATCGAGACATGAAATGCGGCGTTTTGTGAGGTACACCAATTTACACTCGCTGTCAATAACACATTTTCGGGGGAAATATAGCCACTAACGATGGTTTGACTGCTACCGTAGAATGACAACCGGTCAATCTACTGAAAGGACAATTTGTTCCAATCTAATTCTCTGGACATTCCCAGAAAACTTAGGACTCTCTTCGAGTTTTATTCAAACATCTTCCTTTTTTTTTTTTTTTTGGAGTTAGAATTATTTTTCATGGGTTATTTTTTCCCCAGACATAAGTCAGGGGACCTAGAATACCTATGAAAAGTTAAATTTCGTACTTTTTCACTAATTGCTTTTCCGCTTCAAACTTTTAATATCTTAACTCGGCACCTCCGTTTGAGCATTTTTGCAATTGGAAGTATGCATCTAGGACGAACGATTGCGAATATAAAGTTCTTGCAAGTTGAAACGGAACACGGAAGTGTCCATCTCTCCTGGAGTGTTGGACTTGTTGCGTCAATGGTATAGAAATCTTAATATACAAAATATTTTCGCTTTTTTTCGTAACTAACGGAACGAGTTTGTCATAAAACTGTGAAGTGTAATGAAACTTTAAATTTTATTTTCAAGAGGTTATCTATTATCGATTTACATTGTTTCTGAAAAAGAAGTTACATATTTATCTGAGGTTTTTAAATTTAGTAGTTATCATGAAATTATAATGCAGAGCATACTGAATAGTTTCCAAATTTTGTACAGATAATAATATCTACTGAAGTTTTTCAATTTTTTTTTTTTTTTAACTTTTATATTATATTCCCTTGAACTAGACTGCTTTGTTTTTTTTTGCGGATTTGTCATGTACTAAAATGTGTTTAAATATTGCAAAACGACTCTTTAAAATGCTGATATGTTGAGTTTATTGAAATGTGATTTAATAAATCAATTAAACGAATTTAATATTAATAACGTATTAATTAAAGTATTAATTAATTAATAACGCATATTTTAAAAGAAAAGGGTAATTCCATGTCAGTTCACCCGGCCATGTAACCCATGTCCTCCGAGTTTGATAAAAATTGGTGTATTTAATATTTCTATGGTGGTAAGTAACCATATGAATTCTTTTCTCCATATGTGCTATATACTAGTTTTTGTTTTACAGGCCGTAAAACTTTTGAAAAAAATGCATTTTCGTTCAACTGCTAAGCCTAATCTGCATGTATACGTATTTCTTCTGTAAATTGTGACGGGCGTAAAAATCTTTCAATATCTATAAAAATTCTCAGATATGTCGATGAAAGTATGAGAATTTAAGAAAAAAATACTTGAAATTTATATAATGTAATTTTATTTGAATAAAAAATGAATGAAACACGACAAGCATTTTTTTTCTGGTGCAAAACATGAGTTTACTTAAGTGAATTTTTCTCAAGAGGCGGAGGTCCTATTCAATAATGAAAGATATTGAAATAAGCCTGAAGGTGTGTTATGTCATTGCAAAGAAGAAAATTAGTGGTTTTTTTTCGTTTTTTTTGTTGTTATTACACAATATACACATATCAATGCTAAAAATTTTAAAAAACTGTTCCAGTCATTTTCCTAACTTAAATTAAAATATTTTATACTTAGAACAATACTTTATCATGTTTTCTGATCTTCTAAAAGTATTACATTTTGTTTTGAGGATTTATAACTGTGGTGAATTTGTGGAGAAGATAGTATAGTAAAATTTTAGAAGAAAGAATAATACTGAAAATTATGAGTTTCCGGTTATTATCAGACAGTCTGTCATGTGTATGATCTTGTTTTCAGTGATTCTAACGCATATACTGTTTGATATTTTAACGCGTGACCTTCCTCGAGTTTTCGCATGCGTCAGGTCTCTTTTGATTTTATCAAAAATAAGACTGATAATAATAAGAGAGAAAACGGACGACAGGGGATTTTCATTGCTTTGTTTTTGTTTTTCGTTGGTCCTTCCTTATCGGATCTAGGAAAATAAAATACAGGTACCAGACTTTTCTCTTGTAAACGATAGTCTTGCTTCAAGACCTATATTATTCATTAAAAAAAAAAAACTTGAAATCCTATAAAGAGTAAATACAGAGTTTGAAATTCGCTCTTGGAGTGTAAATGAAAACGAAAATAATGAATTCCAAGTGAGAATGCTGTACTTTACGCAGGAATATTTCTTACAAGAGACAATACATTTCCACAGCCAAGGAAGGGTAAGACGTTAGATGATATGACTACGTCAATCCACCAGCAATTTAAGATTCTGTAAGATGCAATACACCGCCAGCTCGGTCATTTCGATCCATGGACTGCAGTTTCGTGCTTATTGTGCACTCATCAGCATGTGATACGAAAGTAACCGAGTTGGAGGCAAAAATCTTCTCATAGAGCAAAGAGAGCCAAAAAAATTGGTAGCAAATGTGAAATTAGAATACCAGCGAGCGACCGCACTTGGTACGGTACAGCTCGTAAATTTTAAGGCACAGCTCGGGTATAAAGCAGTGAGTAAGCAAAAACTAAGGTAGGAACATGCAATACACCGCCAAGTTGGTCATTTCGATCCACGAAACTTCGGTCCATGAATCGAAGTGACCGAGTTTACGGTGAATTGCATGTTCCTGCCTTAGCTCTTGCTTAGGGGCGGCTACTCACTGCTTTATATTTTGGAAGATGCTACTATTTTCTTAGAAAGGTGATTGAGTAAGTGTAAAATAAGTATTACGAATTTTTCATGACTACATAACTCCAAAAAGGAGACTTATCCAAACTTAAAAGCCGTGAATAGCACCATTGAACGGTTCTGTTTTGAAAGGGGGTGACAACTTTATTAAAAAAATGCACGATGAAAACATTTTTGATTAGTTTGATATTATTTTATTTTCCTAGATCCGATAAGGAAGGGACCAACGAAAAACAAAAACAAAGCAATGAAAATCCCCTGTCATTCGTTTTCTCTCTTATTACTATCAGTCTTATTTTTGATAAAATCAGAAGAGACCTGACTCGAGGAAGGTCACGCGTTAAAATATCAAACAGTATATGCGTTAGAATCACTGAAAGCGAGATCAAGACTTGACAGACTGTCTGATAATAACCGGAAACTCATAATTTTCAGTATTATTCTTTCTTCTAAAATTTTACTATACTATCTTTCTTCACAAATTCACCACAGTTATAAATCCTCAAAACAAAATATAATACGTTTAGAAGATAGGAAAGCATTATAAAGTATTGTTCTAAGTATAAAATATTTTAATTTAAGTTAGGAAAATGACAGGAACAGTTTTTCAAAATTTTTAGCATTGATATGTGTATATTGTGTAATAACAACAAGAAAACGAAAAAAAACCACTAATTTTCTTCTTTGCAATGACAGAACACACTTTCAGGCTTATTTCAATATCTTCCATTATTGAATAGGACCTCCGCCTCTTGAGAAAAATCCAATTAAGTAAACTCATGTTTTGCACCAGAAAAAAAAATGCTTGTCGTGTTTCATTCATTTTTTATTCAAATAAAATTACATTATATAAATTTCAAGTATTTTTTTCTTAAATCCTCATACTTTCTTCGACATATCTGAGAATTTTTATAGATATTGAAAGATTTTTGCGCCCGTCACAATTTACAGAAGAAATACGTATACATGCAGATTAGGCTTAGCAGTTGGACGAAAATGCATTTTTTTCAAAAGTTTGACGGCCTGTAAAACAAAAACTAGAGCACATATGGAGAAAAGAATTCATATGGTTACTTACCTACATAGAAATATTAAATACACCAAATTTTATCAAAATCGGAGGACATGGGTTACAATATCCTGTTTTCCTGGGTGATTTGAGATGGATTGACTCAAAAGTTATACCTTGCTTTGAAACAATTTTTGTTGAGGAAAAACAAAGAAAAGATAAAATACATAGTATATGAAATACTTTGGCAACTAGAGAGACAACTAAAATCAGAAAATAAATTTTCGTACAAGACTCAATCGTTCATTTTTCACCAAGCTCTTGGTTTTCTTCTAAAATCTTTGCTTTTCCTTTATTTCAAAGCAAGCGGCTTTCGAATAGTATCAAAGATTTTTTTTTAATGGGAGATATTGATTTTTTCTTTGTTTTAATACTACGGGATTTAACTGAAACAATAGTTTCCTAACTTTTATTATTATTATTGCGTAAAAAGTTTCACAATTCTTACACGTTTTTTTTTTTTTTTTGCTTTGAAACAGAACAGTGCTATTTTTAATTAAATTCCCATTGATATGTACTTAAGTTTATATATAGTGTAGTGTACAGTGTATTTCAAATGACCTATTCTGGAAAACATTTTCTTAATATGTACAACTCTCCTTTATATTCAGTTTTGTTTTTAAAAATATAGTTATAGGGGCAGATTGTCGAACATCCGGCAACTATCCGACACCAGGCTCATCTTCTTAATTGTTAAATATCCAGTAACTAATCCGATATTGCACTAAATACTTAGCAATTCGTCATGTCAAGGCAGATATCCGTCTTGATGCTAAAGCAAAACCTCATGCTCTAAGTTCTTTCTCAGACAAAAATTTTATTTTGGAAAATTATAAAATCTGGTGTGTTGATCACATGTTCGTAGCATTTAAAGTGGGTGCGCAATAACCCGTAAGGATCTTAGGCACCTCTGAGATTTGCACCTCTCTATTTTGTATGGTCAATTTTACATAAATTAAATTTTGTCATTGGTATATACAAAAATGCTTTTGTCATTAGGATGTTTTCTTTGTCCGTCTCCATGGCAAAACGGTCATGCTAATAGCACCCATATCCATTACTACAATTAGTTTACCTGATATCAATTGTAAAGAATGTTTATGCTTTATATACGCATCTAAACATTTCATTTCTCTGTAAGCTTATGGAGCATATCATCCATCGCAGACTAATAGGCTGGCTCATAGAACACAACAAGCTGCTTTCTATCAAACTGCCTATCGAGCAAATCACAGCAATGTCGATCAACTTTTCTACCTCTGCCAATCTGTTATAGATGGACTACAAGTGAAACCCCACAGAAAAACTGTAGCTGTGTTTCTAAACCTTTCAGCTGCTTTTGACCGGGTTTCGCACCAAAAATTGATCTATATTATCCATGGCAATGGGATCATAGGCAATCTGCTAATTTGGATAAATGACATGTGGTTTCTAGAACACATAGGATGAGGGCAGGGGTCCTTCAGGGCTCAGTCTTGAGTACTCTCCTCTTCTTAATCTATATGAACACCATACACCCCAATATACATCCTGACACAAAAATTGCATGCTATGCGGATGATATCGCAGTCTGGCATTCTCACAAAGACCTTAAGAAGTCTGAGAAAATCCTGAACACTAGGCTGGAAGGCATCGCTACATCGGCAGACTCCCTTGAACTATCCATAAATACCAGTAAAACAAATTATTGCATCTTCTCAACTGATAGACGACACAGAGGCAACTTCAGATTAGACATTAGAATCAAAGATCCAAAAATCGAAAGAACTGATTCCCCTACTTATCTGGGTGTTATCTTGGACCTAGAACTTCGCTTTACAAAACACGGAGAACATACTGCAAATAAAGCTTTTAGGAGTTTAAATATTCTCAGGAAAATATGTGGAACCACGTGGGGTTCTAGATCTCAAACCCTGAAGAACACATACTGCACTATCATCAGACCCGTGCTCGAGTATGCTACTCCAATCTGGGCTCCAGGGGTGAGTTGTGGTGCCGAAATGCACAGGGTAGCAAACAAGAAAAATGCCAGGCGAGTCCGGGAAGGGAGGGGGAGCATTGTGCAGACTTCTCCAATGAAACTTTTTAAATTGGTTACTTTTATATTATTTTGACCTCGTTTAGGGGGGAGGGCTCCAGTTCAGGGAGGTACTCCGTAGCATTTGAGGGGGATGTGCTTGCCCATCGTTTTTGGTGGAAGGGTCAGTCTAAGAATGTAGTTATTGTTTAAATAACTAATCCATTACATTGTAAACGCTATTAAAATACTAGTTTTAATTCACGTAAATTTCAATAAGGTTTAGATTAAATTTATAGAAAACATGCATTTGTATTTTTCGTGCTGTGTTTCGTAGTATGTGTGTTTTAATTAATTCTACACTATTTTTAAAAGCTATGAAAGTGCACTCCTTTGTACCCCTGCCTGTATTCGTGACCATAACATGTGATTAATATGTTTTATGACGTATTTTGCAATTTTAAACTATTGTATAGCTTTTCCTTTATTTAAAGTAAATTTAGCCTATTGATTAAACAGGAAATTAGATACATAAAAAAAAATATTTATTTAATTGACCACATTGCACACCCCTGCCGGTACTCATGTATATATGTACTTACAATTTGCAGTTTAGGAATCACTAAACTTTTTTGTATGTTTTCAAAATGTTTTAAAGCAATATGTAAAACTTGTTAGTGATATTTTGCTTTGAGTCAGCATTGTGTAAAAAATAAACACATACCCTAATTTTGGCCACATATCCGATCCATGTCTGATCTTATTAGACATATCTGGCAGTGTATTCATCCGGCTAACGGTGAATATCCGGTCGGACATCCGAATCTGACCTATAAAAGATGTATGATTATTCGATGTCCCCAAAAAAATTCCTAATAGATGCAGCCTTGTTTATTCACTTACTTATTTTTCTACTTTTAGGCTCCTGTGCTTGATCTTATCAATAGTTCATTTTTGAAATAATTGAAGGGGCAAAGTGGATAAAGGTGATATGTGACAATTTTTAAAACTTTCTTTTTACCATTTATGAAGGTGATAATTCCATCAGTATCATGTCCCTTAAGTCACAGAAATCGTTGGTAACTAAGAATATAACCCCGTTTAACCCGTTGAGAATAATCCATTAAAAAAAATAAAATTTTTTGAAAGCTTTTTTTGGAAATTTAAAAAATTGTCACATATCACCTTTTCCCGCTTGCCCCTTTAATTAATTTCATTGCATTGTTTTTTCAAAAGATATTTATCAAAATAAGTGTCATAAAAATGAAATCAATGTGAAAATTTTTTTTTTAATCTTTAAATTACACATCTCTTTTGGAATCTTTTTTTTTTCTTTCTTAATTTCTTTTCTTTTTTTCCAGTTAATTTCTTCGTTATTCTTGCTCATTGGTTTGCTTTTACATTGCTTTTGGATTTGAGTGATTTTTTAGTAATTTGACGAAAAAAAATTTTTAGGTATTCCCGCAATTGTTGCTGCTGCGTGGTCCGTCGTGAAATGGGTTGCTAGTGGTGCATCTGACGAACCATTTGCTCAAAGGGGGTAAGATTTCATCGTCATTTTAATTCAATTAGTTCCATTATCGTTGGGCATTACACGTAACAAAACGGGACATTTGTAGTAGATTCAGTAGGTTTTGTTCCATAAATACAGATAAAACAAGCTGTGAATTTTTTTATTGATAGCAACAGTAAAGGTTTTTCCTAAAAATTACATGAAAAGTTTAAAGTTAATAGTTTTATAGGAAATAAATCAAAGATAAGTAATAAAACGCCGTTGACATTGTTTTTATGACTAACATATAGAAAAAAAAAGCATTTATATAGGCCCTTTAGCAACCAAAACTTGTGTTTTATCATCTATTCTTCGATTTTCAATATGCATTGATCCACATATCCGGGGAAAAATATGGTCACCCTTTTTCGGTTTCGAAATCGCGACTTGGGTCCATTCCGAGCTCTGACGGATTTAAGCGGTTAAAAAATTCAAAGTTGTAGCAGTAGTACGACATAGAAAACATTTGACACATTTTGAGTCGAAATAGAAGATTCTATCTCAAAATGCGCGAGTTTGGTAGATTTTTGACCAGTATGCCACACTGTGCGTCATCCCAAGAGATTTTGCTGTAGTACCAATTGATATTCATCCATCGCGGATCGAAACTTTCATTCTTAATTGCAAAAGATTGTTGATTACGAGAGAAATTACGTCACTAATTAGAAACAAAATCTTGTAAGTACTTTTTATTCCGTAAAAAAAGAACATTATATAATTTCTGATCTTCCTTATATCATATTGCAATTGAAAAATAATATCACACGTATCCTAATGATAATCATAAAAAGATCTTTTAATGCGAAAAATCTTCGGTAAGTAATGCGAAAAATCTTCCGTAAGCTCGACATTTAAAACCTACTGTCTTCTTAAGCTGACTCCTTTAATTTCCTCGATTGGTTTTGCATCTTTGACCTTTCAATTGTTCCTTTTGGCAAGATACATTATTTAGTAACCTTAAGGTAACTCATTCTCTTCTTCTTAACAACCTTTGACACTTCTCACATCGCGTTTCGAAATTACCCCTCTAAACTTACTAAATCATATATAGAGTTGTAAAATTGATTTAAAACACTCGCACAACAAAAAGAATTACGTATTAAAGAAATAAATAGATATTAGTCAAATAGAGCATAGTTCATGCTTTTCTCCTTTACACTAAAAAATCAATGTTGTTTTTACAGTATAATACAGCTAATTTTATAGTAATAAACTAAAAATTGCTAATTTTACAGAAATAAACTCTAAAATTTCTACTTTTATAGAAATACACTATAAAATTTCTACTTTTACAGAAATAAACTGTAAAATTTCTACTTTTACAGTACTAAACTGTAAATTGCTAATTTTACAGTAATAACCTCCAAAATTGCTAATTTTACAGTAATAACCCGCAAAATTACTAATTTTACAGTTTATTACAGTGCATTTTACAGTTTTTAACTGGAACCTCCGCTGCCAGTACTGTACTGTTGTTTTTACACTATAATATTGCTAAATTTTACGACAATAAAATGTAAAATTTCTAACTTTACCGTAAGAAACTAAAATTGCTAGTTTTAGTGTTTACTAGCTGCCAGGGCAGCTAGATTAGCTTCCTGCGGCACGTTGATGCATAACGTCCCCCTTCTCTAACTTGTACCTCATTCTGAAGTTATATTATTTGATATAATTTAATGTTCATTCGATTTCAAGACGTACCACGCACGTGGCCCGGCGTTGCACGGGCACTTCGTGCCCTGAAAGTAGTGAGGAAAATTTCAAGAAACTACTCCCCGCCAAGGCGGCTCGCTAACAGGCGCTTCACGCCTTTACTTTTTTCTTATGTAAAAAAATCATTCGAATTATTGAGATGCTTCGCGCCTTCAAGATGGTGAGGAAAGTTGGAAAAAAGCAGACATAGATACTCAGTTTTTAATATAAGTAGATGGCTTTTCAACAAATGAATGTTTCAAAATATTACAAGTAGCTAGCGATAAAAATACTATGTAAGTGGCCCGCTGATGAGTTTCGTGTTTGATTTAGTTAAGCCTTTATTCAAAATTCTCATTATCATTGTTATCACTGTTTCATAGCAACTACGTTTCAACAATGGATTTCATATTTAATCATTTATTAGGCTTAATCGCTTTAAAGTTGACTACTTATTAATTGATATCTTCGCTAATTAAAATCGTATAATTATATAAATTGAAACTAATGAAGCCTGAAAAATTACCTATCTATCGGTACCTGGTTCGACTTTCAGTTCAGTGGCGTTCAGGAGAAAGAAGCGTGACATAGATAGAAAGAAAGATAGAAAGATAGAAAGAAAGATAGTTAGAAAGATACTCAGTTTTTAATATAAGTAGATTACTGTGCAATTTACAGTTTTAATATGAAACCTCGGCTGCCAGTATTTTACTGTAAAAACAACAGTTCATTTTTTGAGTGTAGATGCAGTCATTCATAAAAAGAAGTTCTATTTCTAACCTATGACGATTGCTGCATGCTCTATTAAAAAAAAAAATGAAAATTACTAATTCTTCTATAGATTACGTTTGAAAACGAAAATGGAAGAATGTCTGTAATTGAAGATCGATAATGCGTTAGGTATTAATTTTCACTTTTGAGCGCAAACTAACATGATACGTCCGCCACTTTAATTGTATTTTGTTCTGCTTAATGTTCTGACGGAAGAAAATGAATTTAGTACTCTAGCAAAATCAATTTATTCACATCCATTTTTGAGCCTCACTGACTCATTACGATTTTTTCAATGAAGTATCAAGGCTCTCAAAAATAAATTTGCAAGATTGTTTTTCCAATAAAGTAATGTAAGTACTGCAAAAACATACACCTTCTGTGTAAATTTTTCTTTCTTTTTTTCTTTTTAGATGTCCTTGGCAAAATAAAGATTTTTATGACTATGTTTTTAGCTGTCCTGTTATGTTGGTGCTTTTGGTAAGTTAACAAAAATCCTGTTTCTCCAAATTTTGGGTAAAACGTTTTATTCTGAAGGATTCCTTAATCAAAGACACCAACTGTCCATACAATTGGCAGTTGAATATAATAGGTCTCAAACTAATTCGTATTTTTTTCCTCTTTTTTTTTTTTTTGAAGCTTCCGCGTGAAAAGATTGCAAGTGAACTTATTAAAGTTTCGAACAAAACACATCTATGTCAAGTTCAAAGCCAAGTTAGGCTTTCATTGAAAAGTTTTTCTAAATTATACTGTAAAGCAGCACCTACTAGAACTACTATAGTACCATCTCTCGTCCCAAAGAAAGCTGGAAACGACCAAGCAGAAATTATTAAAAACCGAACCCCGAATTTTGTGGCATGCCTGCTGATGAGGGGAAATGCGATATGATGGGTCGCTGGATTCCAATTAATGCATGCTGAACCGTTTACCAACGGCAGTTAAAAAGGCAAATAAATACGTATTTTTTTTCAAAATAATTATTAACTCTTTGTAAAACTGAACCCAAAGTACAATATCTCAATGAACTATTCATGGAATTGAAATGTTTTATACTTTTAAAGTAGAGCACACTAAGGGCTGGGCTCCACATCAGCAGAAAACCGACCGAAACCGAAGGCAGGAACTGAAAATCCGGGTACTTTCTATTTTACTAAATTTTTTCCAGATTTTCGCTTTCGGTTGGTTTTCTAATGATGTGGAGCTAGGTCCTAAGCAAATGTTTTCTACTTTGACACAACTGTGTGCTCAAATAATTTGATAATGTATTTAAAAAAAAGTTTCAATCAAAATTCGACAAAATATTTTCTTCAAGTAACATTTTATTTTTATTTTTTGCGGAGAACCCTATTTGCCCTGAGTATGCCATAAGAATGTCTAATATAATTCAATTGACAATGAAATGCTTTATTTCTAGATCAATATTTTCTTCCTCGCAAAAATAATGTGGGTGCTTATAACTAAACTTCGAGCTTCTAACACAGTTGAATCAAGACAATACAGGTGTGTATTTACTTCAACACTCTTATATTTTTTGCTCTTACTTTGTTTATCACACTATAACAAAGGATCAGAAATGAGTGATCGACATTTTAACTTTGGATAGGTGCCTTTTTGTTTCAAAAACGACACGATGTGCCCTTTTGAATGAAAACCAGATTGTTAATTGTTCCAATGTTCACCAAAATTCTAATACATCACTTCCCCATATCGATAACCTTGAACTTACAACTGGGTGAATCAAATGTTCATGTGCCTAACGGAACATATAAAGTTTTAATCATCATATTGTTATAAATTCCATGTTTTGAATCCGAAAGTAAGAATTTTCCTCAGATTTTACTGTGGAGTTATACTAATGATAGTACTTATTTTTTCATTAAATGAAATCTGTAGTAGAATAGAACTGGATTAAAAAGTAATAAACAGTAAGAAGACTACCTCTAAAATACTTTTAAAATAGAGTGAAATCCCGGTACATCAAATACTAATACAACGAAATACTCATTTCCCTCCCGATTTAATTTTCATTGTATTACTTTCTGATTTTCTTAGGCAAAACCTTCCGCGTATTTACGCATGCGTCAGGTTTTCTCTGATCTTACTAAAAGGGGTGATAGGTAAGATAAAAATAAGGGAAGAATAATAAGAAGCATTTTGAGCCGTATCAAACAACGTAGAACGGTGCTAACTTCAAATACAGAATTTAGCTGAATAGGGGAAGACCGCCTATATTGGACCACTGCTTAAATTGGACCTCGGGCCTAAAATCTAGTACAGAGATCTATGATACACTTTAACGGTAGAAATATAAAGTTTTAGGAATAAAATCAATGTGTATGAAGTTTCACCAGTCTGCGAACTGCGTAGCGTGAGTTACGGCATGATTTATGTTGAAAACGTGTAAAATCTTATTTTGCGGACTTGTACTTAGTAAGATAGTACTAAAACTTGTAAGCTGAGATAAACTGCTGTTATAGCATTATAATCTGTGTTTAATAAGGATTACATCTATGTATTTACATGCCCGATTGTGATATTTTTTGACAGAGAAATAAGCTGAAGAATAAAAAATGGCATGTTTTCCTTTATTGGACCGAAAAAATTTTCCTATATTGGACCAGTGGTCCAATTTAAGAATATGATTTTAAGCAAGACTTTTTGTTAAGTTTAACATAAAGTAAGTTTCTCATCTGATTTAATAGCGTAGTTTAGATTATTTTAAGCATACTTTAACACCTATTCACGATATTCATTTTTTATCAAGCACATTTTCGAGTAGCAGCTAATTTTAAAAATGTATGTTTTTTTTCTCTTTTTCCATTAGACTGCAGTTTCAGGTTGTTAAACATGGCTATTAGTTTAAGTAAAATTTATGCTGGTTTACCGAAAAAGAAAATATGAAATTCTTCGATTTGTTCAAAAAGATTTTTAAAAGAAACAATTGAAGGGTCAGGGGGGAAAACCACGGTAGTCCACTTTTTGTTGAATTTAAACTGATGCTACCACCTGTTAGAAAAATAAGTGTAATTTCGTTTAGTATATGCAATATTCGTGAAAAAACACTGTAGTCCATGTATTATTGTCATTTTAGAACAAGTATACTGGGGAAGTTTATGAGTTCGTAAAGTTTAAATTTCGTTTTTCTCAAAATCAATCAAATGTGACTACCGTGGTTTTTCCCCCTGACCCTTCAATTTATATGCTACTAAAATGTTCAATGTAGATGAAGCCGGTCTTTTCACTAACTAAAAGCCTCAAAATATATTGACGTAGAAAGGTAAACACCAGTTTGGAGCAGTAAGTATGCATAGATGAGAGAACATCCAATGAGATCCATTTCCCAATATCGAACAGGACTCTTATGAATAAACCGCAGTCAAGGCCAGGGCAAATGCTGTAAGTAGATTCTAAAGAACAGGAGTTTGGCCTGTTAATTGACATATGTTTAATGACATTGAATTGGCTGCATCAGAGTTAGCATTAAGTTGTCTAGATAAAACTACTCAAAGTGAAGAGGCTACATAATCGGTGTAAGTTGTACTATTGTACACTATGCACAAGAATTAGCCACGACTTAAATTAGTACAAGCTCTTCAGAATCAGCGGATAGTTCTCATCAAATCATGATTGTCAACTCCAACTATGGTTTTGTAAAGCCCCGGCTTACATATCACCTTACCTAAAAAATAGAAAGAACAAAAAGGAAGGCTATCTCAGCAATCATTCTAACGCCGTATGAAAGAAGCATAGAACAGAAAAAGTCACGAGAAGAAGCAAGAAACAGCACAAAACAGTTATTGCAATATTCGCCATAGAAATAAAGTGCAAAACATGATTAATTGTATGAAATGCCATTGGTGAGTTTATCAACACTGCCTAAGTGAGACCGAAGCAAAAGAAATTCTATTGCAAATCCTGGAAAAAAGCTATATAGTTCAAATATAAATTATTCTATGATTTCCTTGCACGGTCCAATTTAGGAAGCGCATGGTTCAATATAGGCGCATATATTCCTAAATTGGACTTTTGCAACTTTTTGTAACATAATTTTTTAAAAAATAATTTCCATATTTTTAGAAAATATAAGCTCCTAGGGCGGTTCCTGATTAAATTTAGCTCACGATGCCCTATTTTGTATTTTTGTTTTGCTTCACATTGAGCGACACAGGCCTCCTGTTCTTAGGGGGTCCAATATAGGCGGTCTTCCCCTATGTCAAAGAGATATAGCAAATGCAAGTTTTAAATTGAAAACTTTGGAAATTTCCCACTCGCAACCCATCACCCCTTTTTTAAGTGGCATGGTTCGCGAGTGCTAGACGCGGTTTTCATGGGCCGACAGTACTTGAATTCCACTGCAAAAGAAATTTCTGTTTCAACAAACAAAATTTGCAGTCGCTTAGGATAGGTTTCTCTTTGTTGAAATGACATGGAAAAGTTACAGAGGACAGATTTGTTACCTTTTTATCGAAAACTCAAACTTTACCTGTAATAAGCAATGGATTTGCTCCGTTTGGAGTTCTAGGATCAAGGATATCTGAAAGATTTAAAAAATGCCCCAAAATGGGGTTTTCTATAATGTTTAATTGTTCCCTTTGGATAAATTACTCCTCATTAATGCTCCACATTCCTGCATTTCAGTAACAGAATGCAAAAGTGCGACATAGAATGATGAAAAAAATTGAAGGGGCAAGTGGATAAAGGTGATTTGTGACAAGTTTTGAAACTTGCTTTTTACCATGCATGAAAAGATAAGTCCATCAGTATCATCGCAGAAATGGTTGGTAACTAAGAATATGACCCTGTTTTACCCCTTGAGAAAAATCCATTAAAAAAATTACACAACATTTTTTTAAAAAACATTTTCTAGAAATTTAAAAAATATTGCACATATCACCTATATCCACCTGCCCCTTCAATTGTCTTTCAAGCATGCATTATTGAAATGGGCACCTTAGTTGTTACTTAGTGTACTGTTGTCGTTATTTAACTTCATTATTTTATCTGCAATAGAATACATGAACATTTCAAAACTTTAAAAGTTTTTTTTTGGGGGGGGGGCACAGAGGCTCCTTGATGCACGAGGATTCACATAGGCGGGGTTTTGAAATTAAAAAAAAAATCCAAAAAGCTCAAAATTCAAATTTTTTGTCTCGAAATGGCCATTTTCTTTCAATTTTGAATAGATAGAGTAATAGAGATAAGCCTTTAAGAATACAAATTGATAAAATTTAACACATTTAAATATGAGTATTTTCCAACAAAGACGAACTATTAACAACGAATTATCAATTTAAGACTCATCTATTTCTTTTTAGCATTAAATAAGTTAAAAACAATTATAATTCATGTTCTAATTTAATTGGAACAGGCACAAATATTCTATGATGCCGAAAATTAGAGGTTCCAACGGGTACTTAATTCTAATTTTTGCAAACATTTTAATAAGCACCCGGGCAACGCCGGGTAATAAGCTAGTACTAAATAATACGGTTCAACTTCTTGCATAAGTTTTACTGCAGCTGTTTCCTCCAACAGGAAGGCGGCGAAGGCTTTGCTGGTGCTAATTCCTCTGCTCGGCGTGACGTACCTGGTGGTCATCGCGACCCCCAGTGACCCCCTCGCAGAAGTGGTCTTCGTTTACATCCAAGCAACAATGCTGTCGATACAGGTAAAGCCTCTTTAGAGCCCAGAAATTATCTCTTTCGTAAAGGATTCAAATTTTAGAAAAATAACTTTACTTTTTGATACTACATCGGAAGCTTCAGCTTTAAGTTATTTAAATATACATTAATTTGACATTAATATGATTTTTTTTCTTAGGGTTTCGTTGTTGCTGTTTTGTACTGCTTCTTAAACGGAGAGGTGAGCAAACTTAAAAAAAAAACATTATTTATTAAGTGAAAAAAAAATTAGTAGCCAATCATAACAGCTGTGTTGAATTTTGAAATTAATATTTGCACGTGTGCCTTCCATTTTACAACTTGCTCTAATGATTTAAAACACAAATGTTTCTCTTATATAATTTAAATTAGACACTGCTTGCCAATGTTATAAATTTAAACTGGGTCTTTAATTTGTGGAGTAAAAAAGGATTTGAAAAATATTTTTTGACGCCAACGTTATCATTTCCTAAATAGTTACTTACAGGAGCATTGTAGCTCGAATTCAAGCTAAAGCAGGCGACAAAAAAAATAAAAATGACGACGATAACAATAAATGTGGAAGATTTCAAAATGTGAAAACAAAGTCGGTATTTTACAGTGACAGATGTAGTGGGCGGAATCTAAATCAATATACTGTCACAAGTTCATGGCTGCTGTGCAGTAAATGTGATCTAAAACTTTTCGATAATTGATATTAAGTGTACTCGTGGGTCCGGGTCCCACCGAGGGCTAATCTAGAAATGTTTCAAGGTAGATAGATTCCGTTGGTTTTATTACGAATCCTTTACTACACAGCTTGGTTAACAAATGTTGACCTCTTATGTTTTAAACTTCAATTGTAAAAAGTATGCTGAGGAGAACCCTAAACCTCCCTTCTGCCAACATCAAAGATAGTCTAAAAATGGCTTTTGTGAGGAATATTGAAAATTTTCCAGTGGCGAATCTCTCAAGGGATCGTCCCATAGTCCCTTCCTTTGATCCGTCCCTGAATCACAATCAGATGGAGTGTGACTCCATCCATTAAGTCATTACTATTATCTACTTATATTAAAAACTGAGTATCTTTCTATATCATGCTTTTTTTACTGAACGCCAATGAACTGAAAATCGAGCCAGGTATCAATAGATTCGTAATTTTTCAAGCTTCATTAATTTTAATTTGTATAATTTTACGATTTTAATTACGAATATATCAATTAATAAGTAGTCAAATTTAATGCGATTTGTCCTAAATTATTAAATGTGAAATCCATTGTTACAAAACGTGGTTGATATGAAACAGTAATAATAATGAGAATTTTGAATGAAGGATTAACTAAATCAAACATGAAACTCATTGGCGTGCCACGTACGTAGTATGTCTTAAAATCTTATGAACATTAAATTATGCCAAATAATATAACATCAGAATGAGGTAAAAGCTAGGGGGGGGAGACGTTATGCGTCAACATGCCGCAGAAAGCTAATATATCTGCAAGTCACTAATAAATATGCTAACTTTTTAATAATGCCTAAACAGTGCATTAAACGTTGCATTTCCATCCCACTAGGTCCAAAATTCTCTACGACACCACTGGGAGAGATGGAAGACTCAGAAGACCATTGGAAAGAGTCCTCGTCATTCTACTGGCCATCTGTCTCCACGTCACGGGGAGAGCATCGCCCTCTACAGTACCAGGGGCGTGCGTGACAGCTGTACCAGCTTCACGACGACTACTTCCATCGTCAACGTACCAAACAGATCTCCAAATGCCAAACGAAGCAGCTCGCTGAACCACTTGGCTGTCCAAGACGACATGCTGTAGACTCCTTCCGTGTTTTGTCGACTTCAATGCTGTGCTAGAACTTTGCTCGCAAGACGTGCTTGCAATATGTACATTTCATACCTGCGATAATGTGTGTGCAATGTGAGAATGCCAAGTGAAAAAAATAATTGTATTTTCTTTACTCGTATCTACAGCTACTCAGCGTTAGTAGCATGTACAGTTACGGAGTGAAGAAATAATCATGTTTTTGACTGTAAATCATCATACTAGAGTCGCTATATAGATAGGAAGACGCATCAAGCTTAAGATCGACCACTTTGGATCCAACTAATTTACTTTTACTTTCATTTTTAGCTAGGGTTACCAGAAAAAACTTTCGGAACATTGCCAAATTCACGTGCCGGTAATAATTGCTCACAGTTAAAAAAAAACTACTAAAACGCAATAACTAGCCAGAAAAGACAACCACTCAAATCTCAAGCACACGTGCTGGATCCAAAGTGGTGAAACTTAATCTTGATGCGTCCACTTATCTATATAGTGACTTTACATCATACGATCTCCTAAGATTCTGTGAATATCTATGACCAGAATAGTTATTGTTGATCAGTCTTTCAGTATCAATAGAACTCATATAGGTCGAACTGAAATCAACTAAACTAAACATTAGAAAAAAATGGTGCTACATCAATTAAACATTGTCGCAAAAAAGTGAGTTCAAATTTTAAAAATATATAAAAACAAGCATTTGCTTTTGTCATTAATTTAATGGTTTAAACAACAAATTTTATAAGATGTATCACAAAATATGTTTAAGAAATCATTCATTTTAATTGCAGCTACATTGAACGATTTGTTACCAACAATGAGTATTCTGTAATGCATTTTCAAATTTGCAAGAACGTCTCTGAATAAAAATAAGTAATGTCGAAATTCTATTAATATAAGAAATGGTGTTTTAAAGGATCAAAATTATACATAAATAATCTGGTAATAAGCCAGTTGAAGAAAATAATGATAAATAACAAATATATATATATATATATCCTTCAAGCTTCAAGTTAGTTCCTACATTCTTCTCAAGAGTCTGGGTACCCAATGAAAACAATCAATCAACTAATTCCCTAAATGTTAACTCTCAACAAAATAAAAAAAATAAAAAAAGCAGTCCAGCAGATTAATAATGCTAAAATATTGTCTTAATCTCTGAACAAAACGTATACAACAAAGAACGATCAATTTCCACATGATCTTATAATAGGTGAATTTACATCTATCTGCTCATCATGCTCTCATTATCATGTAATTCAAATGAAGCTATGCACGAAATTTTTCCACAGCTTCATTCAAAGACTATTTTCACAGTTGTTACTGGAAGCAGTACTTCGATACAATGGCTTAAAAAGATGCAAATAAACGATCATACTGCGTAAAAAATGGACTGCAGTTGCTATCACTTGTGTATCATTTTTTATGCCATTTACGCTGCACAACGAGCTTTATTTCCAGAAAATGTGTATTAGCTGCAGTATTTTACAACTAATAGTTTTTTGACTAAACAATCAATGTCGGGCACAGTAAACTCTCGATTATCCGCTAGCGGATTATCCGCGATGGTCTCGGGAAAGAAACAAACAAATTAACTGATTTTTTCGGAAAAGCGCCAATTTGAATTTTGTTTTTTCTTGATATTTTTCATCCATGAGTTTGGTGTACTTCATCCAACAAATTATTTTACGGGGCGTTATCGTAAGCACCACATTTTATGTATTTTATATGTTTGAGAACCTCAAATACAAATAGCTTTTTATGATGTACCTATCGTCATTATATGTACATATCACGTTTTAAGTGTAATGCAATTATTTTTAAGCAAAACACATTTTTTAGCTTCAATGCCCCTTACTTTATGCTTTTTTCGGATCATCCGCGATTTTCGTTATCAGCGACACCCGTGCCGCCCAATTCTGCGGATATTCGGAAGTGTACTGTATCTTGTTTACGATTCTGTCATATCATTCTTTTCCGTTTATGGAACAGTCATGAATGCTAAAACTAGGAAGTATAAGGGAGTCTGGTATAAATAAAAGGTCTGTTAAGGATACATATAAAGAGTTGTTTCAGTAATTTTGTTATTTACTGTTTAAAATGAAATGTTTCATGACAATTATTTTAATATACCCATACATGAAACTGAATTTTACTGAAGTGAGAATTTAACAGTTTAAGAACGATCCCCAAGTAGCACACTTCGTTTTTTTAAAGTTGTAAAATGATTATTAACGTTGTAACAACCGCTTAAAAACGTTTATGAAGCGTTTAAAGGTTATTTGTGCTACGTGGGTCTGTTTTCAACGATTATAATTTTTACTACGCCCGAATCCTCCCTGAATAATTTAACGAACAACAATTTATTTACGCAATACACCAACAACTCGTTTATTCCATCCATGGACTGCAGTTTCGAGTTTTTTAGCACTCGTCAGCATGGAATAGGAATTAAACGACCTGGAGGCAGAAATCCTCTTATATAGCAAAGAGAGCCAAAAAAAAAACTGGTAGCTAATTTGAAATTAGAATCTAATTTCAAATTAGCTACCGTAAAGTCGGGTTACTTGGACCCTAAGGAGTTACTTGAGCCCATTACAGTAAAATGATAAAATCTAGGTTTGGTACTTATTAGTTGAAGACTTGCACGTAGTTCCTCGTTTCTCCTCTAGGTAGAAGCACTCTGCAGTCTCTAATGCTAGTACCAAACCCAGATTTTATCATTTTACTGTGGGCTCAAGTAACCTCCTTGTGGGTCCAAGTAACCCGACTTTACGGTACCAGTTTTGTTTGTTTGGTTTTTTTTTTTTTTTCGGCTTTTTTCTCTATAAGAGGATTTCTGCCTCCAGGTCGTTTAATTCCTATTCCATGCTGATGAGTGCTAAAAAACTCGAAACTGCAGTCCATGGATGGAATAAACGAGTTGGTGGTATATTTCTTGATTCTGACTTAGCCTTGGCTTAGGAGCGGTTACTTACTGCTTTAAGAAATTTATTTTCGAAGTAAAAAACTAAAAGTGGAAAAAGGACATCATTGCTGTCTTATTTTTCAAACAAAACCCTTTTTACAGGGTGTTCCCGTTTAACCAGCAAAATGTTTACTTTCGCATCCGCTCTCTCAAGATGCATGATTCTAATTGCAAAAATTATCAAAATAAGTGCAGAATTTACGTTAAGTTAGAAGTTTGAAACAAAAAAGCAAATTGCCAAAAAAAAATACAGAATCAAACTTTTTACACGGTAGCATTTACATGTTAAGGGAGATAATCTCCATCGAAAAATAATACGAACACAGGAAAATTGACAGTAGTAAAACCAATATTCTTAGAGATACAAAAAGCGACGGTTAGTGACTTACGTGCTTTTGTAATTTGTTTTATCATAGCATAACATTTACATGCATTTTTCAGTAGCGATGAAAGATATAAAAATTATTTTTTATATCGACATATTCTTCTGAAAGAGCGATGTATTCCAATCTCATCTTCGGCACCGTATTTTAAAGTTTTGATCTGGAATATCTAATGGCGTTTTGGAGGAAATATTTAAAATTTTTTGCGTTAGACATACTTTTCAATGGAGAATATTTCCCTTAAAAAACTATGATTAAGTAGGGACAGCATAAAAGGTTATATTTCGTATTTTGCGACTTTATTTTTCTTTAGCCATTTTTTCCCTGATGTGTATCGATTAAAAATTAAATAGTCTTACATCAGTTACTATTCTTGCAGTTCGGAAAGAATTGTATCCATTTCTAGTCATGAATTTTAAATGAGAGCTGAGTATGGAAGTAAATCTGGTGAATTTTCTTGTTGTACTGAATTTTTCTAGAGCCCAGCTTATACGAACACAAAAAAAAGGAAAGCGAAATCCAAAAACCATCAACACAGCCAATTATGCTTCATCTTCATTTCCCTGAGAAGGAGCAGTAGCTTGACTGGATAAGGTTTTTGCTATTGGGGAGCATATGGGTTGCAGTCGCTGTTATTCTATTTGATATAAACTGCAATATTTTTTTCTCAGTGTTACTTCCATGCAACTTCCAAAAAAACTTCTATTAAAAATCTCTATTTCACTATTTTGAATTTATTTATTATGTTGTATTCTCGTACCATCACTTGTTGCCATCTTGATGTGAGCCTCATGCTTTATTGTTAAATGCATGTGTTTTTTTTTTTTTGTGTGTTCTGTAAAATGTGTAAAATAAAAAGTGTTTGCTTTTATAACTTAATTTTTCATACTCTAACTTTCGACGAGTTTTTTTTCAAGCAGCGCATAATTCATTTTTAAAGTTCTTGAAACGTAACACTATTACGGATTTAAAACACACTGCACATTTAAAAAAAACAGTTAATACAAAATTGGGGGGGAGGCTGAGGGTAGAAGGTTTTTCAGACCCAGAACACGAACAAATTATTTTGCTTTAAATACAAAACATTCTATCGTATCTCGACAATCAAGTATTTTTCCAATGGTTGGTCTAACGATAATTTCAATCGGTGCAAACTTCTCTAACAAGACACACCTATGCAGTAACCTCTATAAGTCGACATCCACTTCCTACTTCAGTCCCCTTTTTGCTACCGATATTCTTTCACATTAACCCTTTTTGAGAATTCTGTTCATGGGTCAGTCGATTCATTGTTTTTCGGTTAGAGATCATTTAGGGAATTCCGACAAGTACTAAGAAGAGACAGCCACTACATTTTATGCTGTTGATGCAGTCCCAGTGCTAGGAAGGGGTTGTAGAAATGTATAAAAGGTAGTCCAGAAGAGAAAAAAGAGCAGCACCAGCATGACACATCTTTGTCAAACAACAGTTAGCATTTAGTTAGGCTTTTCTCTTTGACAATGAGCTCGTGTCTCTTTTCAAAAATTATGGATTTATTTTCCTAACTAGCAATACGTCCTGTGCTCGTGCACTAAATAAAAAACAATTTTGGAGAAAGAATAATGTTTTCCCTCTCAAAAAATTTAAGCATAAACCCGGAAACTGCAAAAATCGAGTTAAGCCTTGACTAAGTTCATTTCGTATTGAAATGTCGAAGTCAATCTTTCCACGTGTGAACAGTTGGCAATGGCAATTAAAACTTGGTTTTCACAAACTTTAAGCCGGTATAAGTCGTTTGCACGTGATTTTTCAACATACCCGTTCACAGCACTGTTGGTAGAAAATGTTCTAAAATAAGATTTTTCGTAATCTTTCCAATGAGATCAAGATCAAGACGATTTTAACATTATTTCTCTAAATAGAGCCATTTTTGGGTCAAAAATTTAGATTTCGTATAGAAAAAAGAACTATTTATCAATTTTTTCCTATCTGGTCCACCTGCCTTGAACTTACCAGCTCCTGCTGTAAAAATGAGAACAAAATCGACCCGGTGTTTCAGAGTTTACCCGGATGCACATATTTTGGAGTTTGTGTTTTATGTATGGGTCATTCCGACGAAAATAGTACAAATCATGTCAGAGACTTTAGAATTTTTTAATATCAATTTTAATAACTCCCACCCATTAAGTGTATTTTTTACTGGTTCTCCATTTAATTTTGTGCCATCAAGTATCAATTGATTAAGTATAATCAATTTAGAAATGACACAAAAAAATTATCTTTGTCAAAAGAAGGAGAAAATGACGTGTCCCAGCTTTAAATTGCTAGAATTTTAAATGTGATTTAAAATTAAACTGAAATGTAACAACAAAATAAATTACACTGTATTGCACAAAAGATGCTTCTGACACCATTTCTGCAGATTATTACGCAAATGAAAAAAAATTTCCCCAAAAAACACTATTATTTATCCATGTCCCTAGATTTTCTATGTTTCGAATTGTCCTCTCTGTTATATGCCTTTTGGAAATAAAATAAACAATTGCATTCAATCTGATATATATTTTTTAAATATTAGGTAGTATAACTGCCGTGATTAGCTTGCTACATTGAATTATGTAGTCAACAACCAGGGTGAGCCTAGTTCTTTTCTTATGGTAGTTAATTTGAACTGTTGGATGTCCACTCTGTTAAAGTCGATTTCATGATGAAAAAATTTAATTTTTTCTTGAAATTGCAGACAGACTTACAGTGTTAAGGTGCTTATTCCACTTTATGCTTGTTCTGCGATTTTAACTTGTCTTTGTGATTATAGATATTTTTAAAGGCTTATTTTTGTCCACTCTGTTATATGTCCACTCTGTTAAACAAAGTGATCAAAATATTTAAAATCCTTCCATAAATGAGTCATGTACTGGTTATTTACACTTCATTATACACAAATAAATGGAAACTCAATAAAAAAAAATAATTGGTGAAAATGATTTAAATTGATAATCTTAAGTAAAGAGTTTCAGACATGATTTGTACCATTTTCATCGAAATGACCCATGTAAAAAGATAAGGTTTTCAAAACTGTCCTATTAGTTTTGTTATGTTCTTCTCAAATTAAAAAAAACTGAAGAAAAAAAGGCAAAATCCTCAACTGAAATTGATTTTTGTAACGTCGATGGTAAGCACTAGTATATAAGTAATACAGAACAAAACACTACGAAATTATAGAACCTCGGTTCGCTGACACCTGCTTAACTGGATATATTTTGGTGGGCCCTTGGGGTGTCGAGTTACTGAGGTTTTACTGTGTATACGCAGAAATATCACACTCGTGCAAATGGGCTGAACAGCATGAATGAGAATATGCGTGCGTTTATGAGCTCGCACGCATGCATGTGTGTGTGTAAATGTTCATTGTACACAACTTCATACTTCACCCTATTGAAAATACTATCTTACTGGGATCATTCAACCAAAGGTCGCTGGACCTATGAAATCTTCAACACGGTATCTTTGTCCAGACTCCAAAGTTATCCCATAAGCCAATTCATCCCTAACCATAACTTATTTCTACCTCCATAAACGAACTCTTCTCAGTTCTCCCAACTGCATTTGTAGCGAATTTGGAGATTTTATACGCTTCTTTTTGCACTGCAGATTTACTACGAATTTTCATATAGTGTTATCAAGCAATTTAAGAGTACAATGGAAAAGATTTGTATTGGTCGATAAAGAGGCCTACAAAAACGCTCTATCCCTCATTAATTTTCTCTTTAAAAACAAACAACTTCTTTTTCCCTCCGTAATCATAGGGCTTGGGCATTTATTTCCACCTTGTTCCCATTAATGTTCCTGTATTATATTACCCCTTTTCATCTTTGTCAATTTTTATGCAACCAAGAGTATTCCGAACATATGTAACAAAGATCATGTGATCACTTTATGTATTTTTTTTAATATTAATAAACACGTACGTCATTCAGGGCAAACCAAACCGAGAAGATCTTGCAATCATTCGAGCCCTGGATGATGGCGCTTCCTATCGAGAATACTACATTTGATATTCGCTACACTCACTTCTGTTCATCTGTCTCCGCGGCAAACAATTCTACGAGGAAATTTCAGTCGAGAAACATTTTATCGCGAGCTTTAAGGCTATCAGTGACGACAGATAAACATGTCATACTTTTTCAATTATCTGAATTTAATGTGCGTCGAAAACTTAGTGTGCTTGTATTTTTTATATTTACGACATCTAAAAGCATAAAAACACAAATTAGTGCAAAAACAATGAATACTTTTTTCTAATTTCACAAATTTAATGTTGTTTTGAATCAAATTTCAACATGTTCCACTGCGTCGCAATTTTTATTCAAAATTGAAATTTCCACTAATTGCAATCATTAGGCATGATGGCACAAAACAATGCATTTATAAGCAATGTTTATGAGATAGTTTATAAAGAAGGCTGAAAATAAAAATTTTCAGTTGAAAAAAGGCGGTCATAAAATCTCTCGATTTGGCCATCCTCTGAGTATTAAAACTAGCACATAAGGGAAGCATTGCATGTAATGCAATTGCTTTGTGCTATCATGCCTAATGATTGGAAATAAGTGGAAATTCATACATTAGTTTAAACAAAAATTGCGACGCCTGGAACATTTTGAAATTTTGTTAAAAAAACATTAAAATTTTGAAATTTGAAAAAAAAAGTATTCATTGTTTTTGCACTAATTTGTGCTTTTTATGCTTTTAGATGTCGTAAATATACAATAATACAAGCACACAAAATTTTAGACATATAAATCAATAATTGAAAAAAATCAATTTTATTTGTCCACTGTAGCCTTAATCCCATTATTCATTCACGAGCAGCGTTGCAACATGCTCATGCCGAAACGATAATTAAGTCTGAATATTTAATTTGCGTCGAATACATAACTGATGGTATTTACTTTCTTCGACGGGCATCAAATCGCCCGACTCCATTGCGCAAGGAGAAAGCAGATTATTTCACATCTCACCAAACTTACTTTGGAATTGAATGCAATTGTTAGTACAGGTACTACTGCTGCAACATTTAATGCACTAAAATGAAAAATGTCTCACATGCAACAATAAGTTGGGGAAATATCAGGCATTTTTAAAGAGAAGTAGAACACTTAAGTACCTATTTCAGACAAAAATATATGTGCTTAGAATTGAAGGGTTTGGAGGATGGAGGGGCTATGTTACATTTTTTTAATGCAATCTGGGCACAGATAAGCAATGGATACAGGTAAGCAAATAAAACTTCGAACATTAAAAAATAGACGTCATTTGACTAATTTCATATTCTTACTTAACGACAAAACCAGAAAACGAAAAAACTTTGCACCCTATATTACTAAAAATTAAGGTTATGTTACATAACCACGTCTTCATAAGAGGGCCCGCACTGTTTTCTGAAGTTGATAGGTTGCAGTACGCGACAAGGTATTTTAAAATTTTATTTTTCTTCCGTGCGGTATTTTATATGAAGAATAATTATCATTGCATTCTGAGACGCCCCGAATTGAAATTTTTGGGAGACGCTAAATTCCCAATTTGCGACGACTGAAATTCTAATTTTTACCGAACGACAAAATCTGAGCATGCACTTGCACATTGCACATATGTTATACTACATACCATCCAAAGAAAAAGCGCATTAAGCATCCTTAAAATCTAATTTTTTTGTAGAAAAAAGAACATTAATGCTGTAATATTGTCTCCAGATTTGTCAAAGCGTCATCAAAATTTGCCAAATAAGGAAAAAATTTGGGATGTCACTTTGACCTCCTATAGGGGCACCTCTGGATGCTTAATTGCGAGGTATTTGCGAATTGCTAATAGAGATCAGTCATTCAAATACATTGGACAGCGTCTTTTTCCCTTTCTAGTGAGATAGCTTGCATTATCATACCTCTTCCCAGAAAACCACACGAGTACTCCATTAATGAAAAATAAATAAAGTAAAAAAATAAACTGCAAAAAATGAACTGCTGTTTATACAGCATTGGCAGTCGAGGTTATAATTTAAAACTGTAAAATGCACAGTAATTAACTACAAAAGTAGCAAATTTTGCAGTTTCTGACTGCAAAGTTAGCAATTTGACAGTTTATTGCCATAAAGTTTAGCTGCATTATACTGTAAAAACAACAGTATAATACCAGCAGCATAAGTTCCAGTTCAAAACTGTAAAATACACATTAATGTACTGTAAAAGTAGCAATTTTACAGTTTAGTACTGCAAAATGAGAAATTTTAGTTTATTACTATAAAAATTTCAATTTTTAGTTTATTTCCATAAAACCAGCTATATTATACTGTAAAAACAACATTCATTTTTTACAGTGTAGGTAGTATAATCGAAAGAACATATTTAATCAAGAGGTGACCGACACACAAACTGTTTTATGTATGTAGAGAAATTTTAAACATAACGTAGCAATATAAACATGAACGAAAAAAAGAAAGAACGCGAGGTGGTAGACTGAGAAAACGTTTTTACTTTTGAAATAAATAAAATCTGCAACGTGAAAATGACTAACAACAAATTCAACTAAGCACAACATTTTCCAAACTTTTGCTTACTAGTGTCTTGGACTTAAAAAGAACCCTCTTCACTACAAAAGTTACAGACCTGTAAATGTAAAGAATTTTGTCGCGGATATCTGGGCATATACTATCTCACATCATTTCGTATTGAAAGCGTAAACGCGATGCACTTTCTTGCAATTTTTTTAAGTTTTTCTGCTTCATTTAATTTACAGAAGTCCGTTCGCGTGTCGTTAGCTTCATGTGGCTACTAACTAGCACAAGCATTAAAGGCTTTTTAAGAAAGACCCATTACTTGTTCAAAACGGAAAAATAATGAATCTAAGACATAATTTTATAACAATTAAGAAAACCTAAATTTCTATATCCACTTAATAAATACCACTTAATAATGTATCCACTTATTAAAAACTTTCTACGTTTTCGATAAATTTTCCATTTGCCAACTTTGAACTAAGCTTTATCTTTTAGCCTACTTTCCCGTCAAAAATAAAAGAAAGACGAAAAAAGTATTAAAAATGGCGAAATGCATCCAAAAAATATCGCGAAGTCCGAAAAAAAAAAGGTCAAAAAGGAACAAAAACGAAAAATTAATATATAAATATTGAAAATATTAAAAATTAATATATAAATACTGAAAAATTAAAAATTGGAAAGTAAGGTATTGAGATGGGGAATTTGTGTGTCGGTCGGTCGGTCGGTCTGTCTGTCGGTCGGTCTGTCTGTCGGTCGGTCTGTCTGTCGGTCGGTCTGTCTGTCGGTCGGTCTGTCTGTCCCCCCCCCCCTCCAAAAAAAAAAAAAAAACTTTTGAATGAACATTCCGATTTGAACAAACTTTTTTTTGTTGGAAAGATCTCGCCGAGAACAGCTCATTCCCATATTTGATTTTTCGATTTGAACAATTTTTGGTTCAACTTTGAACCGTTCAAATAACCTGTCCCGCGATACTAACTTTTCAGTGAACAGTCCGATTTGAACAAACTTTTTTTTGTTGGAAAGATCTTATCAAGAATACTTCATTCCCGTATTTACATTTCCGATTTGAACAATTTTTCGTTCAACATTGAACCGTTCAAACAAACTGTCACCCCTATTAACTTTGGAATGAACAGTCCGATTTAAACGAACTTTTTTTTTTTTTTTGGTTCGAAGGATCTCGGCAAGGATACTTCATTACTAAAAAAGGAAATTACTAAAAAGGATGTGGGCATTAGCTGTGAGTTAGTTAGTAGGGATGTTCCAGAGGTGAAGGGGGAAGTTATTAGTAAGGAGACGGACTGGGAAATGAAGGGGGTAATTTTGGGGGACTCAATGGTGCGCGAAGTGGGAAATTCAATCGGGAGGGTAAAACGTAAGGTGGCTAGGTGTTGTTTACCAGGGGCTAGGGTGAAGGATGTAAATAAGGTTGCAGAGAAGAAGGGGACATTTCATAAGGAGGATATAGTTACTTTGTGGGTGGGAACCAACGATGTAGGCCATAGTAATAATGAGGAGTTTAGGAAAGAATGGAATTCCCTGTTGGACAAAGCAACTAACTGTTCGACCAGTGTCCAAGTGGTTGGTTTGCTTCCCAGGTATGGAGTGCACAGGAGCTGGTTGAATCAGCGGGCTAGGTGCATGAACCTGTTACTAAAAGAAATTTGCCAAAAGCGCGGTGTCAGGTTTGTTGATGTGTGGAGTCATTGCAAGCGTGATTGGATTGGTAGGGATGGCCTGCATTTGAGTTCTATAGGGGTCAAAATGGTTAGTGGTTTGGTTTTAGAGGCTTCTGAGTCAAAAAACTAAGTTGGAATGGGGGGCATGGTTCAAGGAGCAGTTTTCAAAAGAATGCAAACTCTTTAGGTTTTATTAGAAATAGTAATAGGGAGACGAATAAGAGCAGTCATTTTAACAATTTCGATTCAAGAAATCGCAAGGGGTTGAATAAAAGCAAGTTGAGCATGATTAAGGTTTTCTATACCAATGCTCGCAGTATTAGGAACAAGATGGAAGAATTGAAAAGCATAATTATAGATGAGAAGTTGGATATTATTGGAGTTACCGAGACATGGGCTACCAAAAATGATGATGATTTATTGTGTATTGCTGGGTATAATTTGTTTAGACAAGATAGAGCAGGTAAAAGAGGTGGTGGGGTTTTGTTTTATGTTAGGGATACTTTAACTTGCAATGAATTTGCAATAAATGACAAACCTAATGATATTGACATGGTTTGGCTAGAACTGATGAGCAGTAAGGGTAAAAAATTGCGTTTGGGTAACATTTACAGGCCACCTAATCTAAGCCAGGGTCAAGATGAAGAGATGTATCGTATTATTAGAGACATGTCGAGTAAGGGACCGGTAATTATAATGGGGGATTTCAATTTTCCGGGCATTAATTGGAATAATTCTTACCCCAATAATAGTAAAGAAGAGGAATTTCTAAAAGTAATTGGTGACTGTTTCTTAGATCAAGTTGTTTCTGGGGAACACGGCAGGATGCTGTTTTGGATCTAGTTTTCTGCAATGTTGAAGGTTCTGTTCAGGCATTATGTGTAGGGGAGCATATTGGGGATAGTGACCACAACAGTATTAGGTTTGGGATTAAGTTTGATATGCACAAAGACAAAAATTTTAGGATTGTGCCTAATTTCAGAAATACTGATTTTGTCGCACTCAGGCAGAGTTTGAAAACTGTTTTTTCATCAGGTTTGGACAATAGCGAGGTAAATCTGCAGTGGACTGAGTTTAAGGAAAAACTAGCAAAAACAGTTGGGGATTATGTTCCTTT